>VWYI01025827.1:0-89029 GCA_013399455.1 Anthoscopus minutus | reverse complement strand
CCCAGAGCAATATCTGAATCATTTTTAGTAGCTTTACAATCTGAACTGCTATTTGGATACATCACCTTCCTTCTCTGCCTCCAAAGTTCTAGCGCACAACGTAAAATAGAATTATCATTTAATAAAAGTAAAATATCTGCTTGCCTGTCATTAGTTCTCCAATTTGTAAAGGAGCCCCAATTACATTTGGGCTTTCTTTTCTGCCTTGCCCATAGTAGGCCAAGATAATCAATTTGACATTGTTTGAGATTAGCAAAGTGAGTAAAAGGCTAAGACCTTTGTAATTAACTTAACCCTTAACTTAGAGGGTTTTGTTGGAACAAATACACTTTAGCAGCCCAGACACTCTGGGCTCTAAGAATTAGGTAAGATACAGGGGGAAAAATCCCCAAACAGTTGCAGGTACAGCTCCATATTTAAGGCTTTTCTTCCCTAGAGAATTTGATTTCCCTTCTCCGATAGATGCAAGTTTTCCCTGCTCAGAGCAAGGAGGTGGACCAGACACCCTCCAAAGTCTCCTTCCAAACTAAGTTATTTTATGACTCTGTGATGAAAGACACATTTTCCAGAAGATTGCATGATCTCTTCCTGGGCTGCTCTACTGAAAAAACACAGAAAACCAAACCAAAACAAATCGGGAAAAAAACAACCAAACAAACAAAAAAACAAGTAAATTCAACCTTACTACTTGTGTACTTCATCCTTTAGGAAGCACAGAAAAAGGTGAGAGGTAAACCCCTGTTAAATCCCTGGAAGTCAACGCCTGTCTCCAAAACCTGACCCAAACCCTTCCACTGCCACACTCAGGCTCTGCTGCTTCGCAGGGAAATGTGCCTTTAAGAGGCTCTGGCACCAAGAACGTACCACAACTGTTCCTCTGCACAGAGCAGATGTTGGGGCTTCAGGGTGACAATCTGTTCCAGCATAGACCTGGAAAAAGCAGATGTTTGTCAGGCTCCTTGGCTCTGAATGACTCCTGACCACACCAGCAAAATGAGCAAATAGTAAGTTACACAACCAGGAACCTGAGTAATGAGTTCAGAAGGGGATTGATTGCTCCTTGCAGCTGGTGAGTTTTTGGACCATTCATCTCATCCACTAGCTCTGAAGGCTTTGTTACTTCTGACAAAACCCCCCATATATCTCTGTGCATCTTCAAAGGACATTTTTTAAATGTCTTAATCTAGACTTTATTGTGGTTACTTTCTTAGGATATGTAAGCCAGAATGCCTAAGGATAGATCTGTTTTCTTTTGGTAAGAATATTTTAATTGCTTCAGTTTTACCTTATAAATACCAGCATTAAAATCAATCATCCTGGGGTTTTGGGGTTTTTTTTTTGGTGGGGGGTGGGGGTTTGGGTTTTTTTTCTGCAGAATGTTTTTCGGGTTTAAAATGTTATGTGCTTGAACGCAGCACAGGTACTTTAACGAAGTGTTTCTTTCTTCAAAGAGCTACACTAGCCAATTGTTATTTGCATAAACAAATACCAATGAAGAGTAAACATTCTGGTTAAATATTGCGTTGCTAGTCATGTGCCTGGTTATAATGTCTTGCTTCCTACAAGTAAATTAATCTATTTTCAGCAGCATTGTGGTGGGTAGGGAATACCTAATTTTGGTGTAAAAGTTGAGCACAAGAGAAAACCTGATCCCTTTCAGCATCATTTTTGAAGCCTAAAAAAGTCTACAGTTTTTTCTCTTTGGAATCTCTTGTAGGCATTCTTACACATATTTCTATGCTTGTCTCTTTGATAATATCATGACTTTACTGCCCATAGCAAAGGAAAGAAATTTGCATGCACTACTATTAAAGTTAATAACAAACTCCCACATGCCTGCATTTCTAAGGGTTATTAATGTAATGTCTTTAATGCCTGCTCTCTTAAACTCATGGTGCTCAGAGATTTGCCTTGTTTCTTTCAAGCCTGTGAAGATGCACAGCATGGTTTAAGCTTGCCTTCTCTCCAATCCTGTTATGCCAACCCTACATGAAGTAGTAACTGTGCATTTATTCCCCATCATTCCTCACTGAGCTGTTTTTTACCAGGCACCTGGAAATAGTCATGGCACTATTCCCATACAATACATGGCTCTCTTCCCAAAGGATTGCGCTCCATGATAAGCTCCTGTGCAATAGAAAATATAGGGAACATCAAACAAGTATGATAGATTTCTGTAATTAAAATGTGTCAAGGTGAGGCCATCCACATCTAAACTCTACTTACTGAAGAATTTTAGGAATTTTATTAGGGATTTATTCAGAAGAAACTGAAGCAAGGTTGTGATCTCTTTCCTATAATCTCTTTAGGCAGGAACATCAAGGGTGTTCACAACAGAAAAACACTCTTCAGGGTATTCCATAAGTTTAAAATGTTGGTCTTTTAATCCTGCAAGGGTTCATCACAAGAAAACTTGAGTTAACCTCATTTCTGGCACTCACAAGCAGGCTGTTGTTCAACAGTGACATTTGATACTGCACAATCCTTGAGGAAGGAGTGAACTTTACAATTTGTAACAGGAGAAGAGACAGCTAACAAAATAATCTCCTTCAGTCTGACATTCCCACTAGGAAAAATCCAGCACCTACTGCTAAGGGCTATTCATGGTCTCCCCTTTCTTAAGTCAAATAACAGTGTCACCAATACATGAGAGGTGTTTGAGGAACGTGTCTGTGACGTGGCTCTAATACATCCATGTAGGTACACAGAGTTTCACATTGCAGCTGAACACGAAGCACCAACGTGGTGTGGATGGCAGATAACTGGCAGTGTTGCCAACATCTTTCCATGGACACAGATAATGACTTCTTAAATACAGCCAATTCCTGACCAATTTGTTCCCCCACTCCCATTGGCAAGGTTTGTAGGCCAGACATGAGGAGCAGTGCATGAACTGCAAGAAACAAGAAACACAGCTGATCTGCTTACTGCCTACTCTCCCCCAGGCTTTCAGGTAGAGTCCATCCAAGAGTGCTCTCTTGACATCTGCTTTTATCACACTAGGGGAAAAAACCCTCACTAAAATCAACCACAACACATCTTGAATGTAACATCTCACTTCCTGTTTTGAAGTTAGAAATTTCTGTTCCTTTGCAGGAAAAAGCCTGCAGGACCCATGGCAAACCTATTTATCAATGAAAACACAGCTTCTAGAGAGCAAGCTCAAAACAAGCTTTGCTTATACAAATGTGTGTCAGCCGTTGAATTGCTGGTCTTGAAGAACACCTGCAGAAAATTTGTCTTTATGAAAGGTTAGGCAGTGGTGCAGAAGTTATTTTTATCTCCTGGAAAATAAAGCAAAGCATTATATACCATTTACTTCGTGAGTTTGGAAGTTTTGCAATTACATTGCAGTAGCTTGTTCGTAATTTTAGAATTAACAGACTTACAAACATGGTCAGCAGCATACCAAGAAGGCTGATAAAGCAGATCAGCACACGTACCCAGCTAAGCCAAAACTTTTGAGATTCTTCTGAACTACAAGGAAGGAAATCTGCAATTCCCTGATTTCTCAGTCCAAGCACTGTCTCATCAGTCTGAAGGAACCAGAGCTGTAGCAAGGTTGATGGGAGAGTGGTTTGTTGGCAGCTGCTACAAATATGCTCAACACACCTTGTTTTCCCCCCGATGCTGCTCAAAGCAGGCCAGGCAGGCACGGGCAGTGGCAGCAGCCCTAAGTCACTCACTATGGCTTTGGATATATTTATACTTCCACTATCTCCTGGACAGAACTCTGGAATAATCATGAGAGGCTCCCCTAGAGAACTCACTCAGGATTTGTATTCAGTGCAATAAAGGCCCAGATAGGATTTTGAAAGCCTAGAGAGTGTCTCCCAGCTGTACTGTGGACATCCACAAAGATACATCTAACCACAACACTTCAGTGTGGGCCACTTCGGCTTCACATTTTCAAGAGCTCTGCCTCCACAGTTTGCTTTTGTATTTAGTTATTGCAGACATACAGATGTTGAATGTATATAAACAGAGTGTTTCATTATGGAAACTTTCTTTACTGGTCCAATATGAATAAATACACCACTTGAATAATCCTAAAATCATGCAAAAATTCAGATAAGCTAGTTGAATGTTCAGGAAAACAATTAAATCTTTACAAGTCATTACTCCATCTCAAGTCTCTGGGGTAAGAGAAGCCCATTAGTCTGTAAGGAAGATGGCAATGAGAATTTATCTGAATATTGTTTCCATTTTGGACTATTACATCTACAGGCTGTACACACAGAGTTTGCCATTTTTAGGGAAAGTAGAAGCTAAACCCTATGATAACTTCACAAGAGAGTTCTTCAGGAATGTTGCATGAAAGACAGAGAAATCTGATAGGTGTCATAAAAATACATTTTAGTAAAAGTTTAAAGAGAAATCCTGAAGAGAGTGCTGTAATTAAACAAAACACAGCACATTCAAAATCCCATCTTTGATTTTTATTTAATTATTATGAAAGAGGGTAGATCTAGATTAGATATAAGGAAGAAATTCTTCCCTATGAGTGTGGTGAGGCACAGGAGCAGGTCGCCCAAAGAAACTGTGGATGCCCCATCCCTGGCAGTGTTCAAGGCCAGGTTGGATGGGGCTCTGAGCAACCTGGTCTAGTGGAAGGTGTCCCTGTCCACAGCAGGGGGGTAGGAATTGGATGATCTTTAAGCTTCCTTCCAACCCAAAGCATTCTATGATTCCATCATTATTCCCTTAGCAGGTTTCATCTCTTCCTGTATTACCAGTGACCCCACATTTGCCAGGACACAGCACCAGAAAGCACACCAGCAGACACAGGCTCAGTGGCAAATATTCTTTCTGTTCTGTCTGTCCTAAAGTTTTCACCACAACTTCCTGGACACTAATGTGACCAGCAAAGTCACAATGTGGCCCTGTGAACTCCCGAGAGACCTCCTAAAGCAGCAGAGCAGGGTTACCAAATTATTCTCTGCCAATCTGTATTTAGTTGGGGAACCGAGAAGGCCTCTTCAGAATATATGTCGTTTAGAACATCCTGCATTTTATACTGGTTATGTTTTGATGTTTTGTACCTTTCTTACCAAAATATATAGATAAGAAAATGCTTCAAAGAGGGCAAAGGGAACTCACAGTTCAACTTTGTCATCTTGTTAGAAGGAAAACAAAGAAGTGACTAGAATTTATGCTGCATTAAAACCTGAGTAAGGAAAAAATACAATAACCAAATGGCCCTATACATTAGCAGAGACAGAATATAAACTAGAAGCTGAACGTTTAAGCCAGATCCACTGAAATGAGAAACAAGATCCATGGCCATATCAGAAATTGTAAATAATTACTGAAACCATCAACCAAAGAAACTGATGGGTTCTCCACACCTTGAAATTTTCTAAACATCATCAAGTTAGATGTTTTTCTCTTCTATAGATAGATATCTATTTGTTTACATAGAGACATTCTTATATACAGAAAGATGTATTAGATTAGGTATATAATAAATCAAGTTGAAAGTTGGTATCTTTCATTATGCAAATGATTAGACCAAATACAAGAAGTGCCTTCTAACTCACAAATATATTCAGAGAGAAAACTGATGGGGTGAAATTTTTGCTGCAGTTGATTAGTAAAACCATGCTGGCAATGACTGAATTCCTTTCACTGCTCCCATGCCGATGTTTGGAGCTCTTTTTGAAAAGTGGACTTTTGTGGTTCCTTAACAGTGCTTAACACTGCAGAGAAACCATCAGCACATCATGTTAGCTTAAGCTCCTTAGCATGATTAAACAAGGACACAGATCTGACAGAGTTAGATGAAGTGACTGAGGATGATACCAGTACCAGGTGTCTGCTCCGTGCTCTCTGCTTGATGCCCCAGCAAATATATGGTCTGTGAAACAGCCTGGATGAGGTTCAGATTTCATATTATTTGGCCCTCTCTGTATTGGCAGAAACATTGGGCTGGACCTGAGTGCCAGCAGTATCTTAAACCCCTGCATTTGGACTCCCAGATCCTGTCTGTTGGTGGTCTCAGCAAGGAGGAAGTGGCAGCACAGATTTCAGAGCAGGAAGGATGCCAAGAACAAGCACCTCAGGGTTCTGGAATGCCTGCTGTGTGTACTGTACACTGCAAAATAACACCTTAATAAAGCAGACCATGTGTCAACACGAACTACAAATTTTCTAATGTAATATGACTTTAACATATGGTAAAGAGAAATGAAGAGTAACTGAAACTTTTGAGAAAAAATTACTTCCTTCGTGCAAGAAAAGTACCAAAAATGAGGGGCACATTCTCTGTGTTTCACAAAAATCAGAAGGAAGCTATATGTGGATATGCAGCCAGATATTATCAGATACTCTCACCAAAAATTCTAGTTTGAATTCAGGCAAAAATTTTAGACAATTTTGTCAACAGATTCAAAACCTATTGCCACACACAATTATAGAAACACAATTATTCTGCATACCATTTAGGGCTACAAAATGCCATTGGTGATTCACTGGGCTACTTGCATTTAGGCTATGAAAAATCAAAGAAAAAGGAGGCTGACTTTCCAAAGACGCATGCAAGGATCTCTCACTCAGAAATCCCAATCTCAGGCTGATGTTAGCTACATAAACACTGTAAAGATTTGAATATTGCTGCTAAGCTGAGCCAGGTGAAATCCACATATGGCTAGAAAGCAAATCCAAACTTTCATTTTACCTCCTTGTTGAAGCACAACCCCATAGAAAACCTCATCCCAAGTCCTGTGGCTACGTCCATTGTTTCTTGAGAGGCGTGGAGAAGCCACTCTCATTAAGCAATACTCCCCATGGGTTTTTCCATGCAAAAGTAGAACAAGGGAAACAAAAGCAGGTGAAGATAACACCAAAGCCAAGCAGCACAGATGGATAACACCACAGCAAGGACCTTCCAGGAGAAGCCCTACCTCTAAGAGATGGTCTTGTCTGTCCTTGAAGGCATGCCATCATTCCTAGCCGACAGAGGAAAGAAAAATTACATCATTTGTAAATGCATTTGGCAAAATCCACTGGTAATTTTGGTTATAATGCACTTAAGTGTAAGTGATTTCCTGTACAAGATAATTCATATCTGGCTAGAGAATCCCACAACAGATGTCATTTCACACTCTGTAGCACACACACTCTGCACCAAAAACCTTTGCATTTCCTGTGCCTCCCTTCACTTAAAGGAGCTATCAACAACTACTGCTAGCTTCCCCTGATACCAGCTGAAGCTGTCCCCCCTTTTCACTTCTGAAATTGGGATGTGTGACTGTTCCAAATTTGGAGGGTCCTGTGTTCTTTAGACAAATATGAAAGTAAAAATGAATTTTGGTGGCATGCTAGAGAAGTCAATATCCTATCCAAGGCATTTCAGCTGCTTTGCTTTCTCTTTGATACACTCAGCTCTTCAGTCTCACAGTGAAAATGACCTGGACTACATGGGGGGTTTTTTTTCCAGTTACTTTACTCCCAGTTGACCCAGTTTATTCCTTTACTGGATTTCTGACGCCTGCTATAAAACCACAGTGAGGCAGGTATGCTCAGCAAGTTCTTGCCAATTCTTTGGGATTAACAGTTTGTTTAGTATTCCTCCTACACCCTGTCATGATGGCCTGTGTGAGATTTCAAGCAGAAAGCAGTGATTATTCAGGATGCTTCTTCTGTTACTTTTGAATTTTTTTGCCTTGAGAGGGACTGAACCAAGACTGCACAGGCTCAAGGACTTACAGTGCTCTCAAGACAATTATTTTAAGGTACTTAATATAGTTTCTGTTCAAAACAAGTCACACAGGATACACAGAAGAGTTTTCCAAGGGGTGTTATTAAAATGCACTTGATTTTAATACCAAATCAAACCACTCAGCATTTCGACAGCTCAAAACTCAGCAACTCAGGAAACTAAAGGAGTGATTTTGTGTGCTTACTATACATCACCTGCTTCTCTGAGATTCCCCAACATACAAACAAAAAGCATCCCAGGACAGTTGCTCCTGACATAACCTTGGGTAGATGGAAAAATCAGGTCCACCATCCTACAGCACTGCTTCAATTCAGATGGAAAAAACAGGCAGAGTTGTGAAATGAAAGAAGTATAATAGTGAGGCTCTCCATTTTCTTCCATTTGTTTGAGAAACATCAAGCTGTGATTGATTTGAAGCATACATGAATAAGATAGAGGGGACCAAAAAAGGAGAAAATCTGTGGCTTGGGTGTGTTACCAAAGTGCTTGTTCCAACAAGCTGGGTGTCTTCCCTGGAAAAGAAAAATGAGCTGAAATTTTTTTTTTCATTAGAATTTGCCAATTCATTAATGTTGAAATATTTTGTGGAAAACTATGACTTTGGCAAAGTTTCAGAGGAGCCCACACTTGTCCTAAGCAGTCCCTCAGCACCACTCCCTGGCTGCCTAACAAGGACTCATCTACTAGCAACACAAGTTGCTCTATTTTCAACATCTCAGGAGCCCACAGACCCACAATTTCCAGGATGTGAGACTTGCTGCTTTCTCCAGTGCCAAGCTTGCAAGTCCCTTCCACAGAAAATCTGACGTATTGGAGTTTTGCAGCTAGGAATAAGACCAAAATATTAAAATGCCTTGGGACAGTGTCAGAAGAGGCTCCCAGCACAACCTCCTATCTGAGCAGTTGCTCTGTTGGCAACAGGCACAGGAGTGAGCAACAAGCATTGCTTGTGCAGGGATGTGGGCTGTGATTGCTGTGGCACATTGCAAATGCCAAGTAGATCAAAGAGAGGGAAACAGCAGTGATGGATGGACAGAGAGGCTCACCCTGAACAGTGTTTCCTTGAAACCTGGAGATGTTTCTCTCAGCTTTACTGTGGCCTTTTGCAAATAGGAGGGGAAATGGTGTTGCTTAAAGAAAATTTATATTATCCTCAGCAAGCAAAAGCATAAAACAACTAAAGATGGAGTGGCTCTTGATCCTTCACTCTGACTGGCAATCAGAAGTAAAGTCAAGATTTAGTGGACCATTATGGTTATCTATCCAAGAAGTCCACATGATCTATCTGCTGGGTACTGCTGTTGGTAGAAATTTCTTCAAGGAATATTAGACACAACGGGTCCAAGTAGCTTGGGAAGAAGAGACACATCTCCTATGTGCCTTTACTGACAAGAGACACAATGGTATGTGCAGACTGTTTCTACCCCACTGTCTCAGCAGAAACTGTGTCCTTGCTAAAACCTGGATGCAGGCAGCTGCAGCAACACAAAACTCGGCCCCAGCTTCAAAACCCATCCAGCAAGTAGAGAATGAATGACTATGTAGGGAATAAAGCCATGTACATCACACTGTAACCTCCAGGGTGGTTGCCACCTGGACATGCTCTGCAAGGTTTTATTAGAAGAACAAGTCACATGAGTTATCTTGAGGAAACAGAGCAAGGACTGTTACTGAAGGAGATCCCCCATGGAATCCTTGGGTGTTCTCCTCTCAGTTTTCCAGTTGCCCTCTGATACCACTTCACTCTGTTTTCTCCCATGACCTCCCTTGCTCCTCTGCTCCATATCCCTCAGATCCTGAAGGAGCTGGTGAGCACTGGCCAAAGGCAGACTTGTGAGCAGCTCTCAGGGGAAGCTATCCCAGGTGGGTGCGGGTGATCCCCTGCTCACTGCTGGTGGCCAGCTCTGTGGTCTCCAATCTCTGAGCTCAACAAAAGTGTGCTCAGACCACAGGTGCAGCTCAGAGCCACTGCCAGTACACCACTGCCTCTCACTGACTGCAGTGGGTGGGACTCCATAGCTATGGGGACCCTTCAGCAAAGATTCAGCTCCTAGCAGTGTTCCCTCTATGCTCACCCATGCCTCCACCTGCCAAGGGCTGTGCATGGGCTGTGGGACTCCATGTCTCTGCTGAGCATGGCTGTGCTCTCCTCCACCATTTAGGCAAGGATAGAGCAAAGCTGTGGGCTGTGGAGCACCCTCCTTGACACCAGGAGGTGACCCCCACCTCCTCTTTGTCCCCTGGGTCATCACAGCCTGCAACATCCTTGGATGATCTCAACAACCTATCAAGGCAATTGAATCAGACCAGCAGGCAGCATTTCCTACCTTCACACACCCCTGGCCCGGGTTCACGGGTTACTTTGCTGCAAAGGGCATTGCAGAAACTGGATCTTTTCTTCACTTGACACCTGGCTTTGACAGCCTGGAAGGTGTCCAGTTGGCTGGAGCCCTCCATAGCTCAGGGACTTGAGCTCACATCCTGTGAGGAACTGTCTCTCTCCTGGGGCATCGTCACTCATGGCTCAGCCCTCAGTTCTCATTTCCAGGTAGTGAAGCCACAACTGCTTCAGCCCATCATATGTCATGCAAACCCAGGGAAAACAGTGCCAGGAGCATCAACCTTTTCTGCACACAGGACCGATACAAGTACAGCCACAGCAAGGGTAAATGAGAAATTACCTGCCATGCTTCAGCTGCTCTAACTCTGCCAAAGAGGCTGTGAGCCACCTTCCCTGTCCTTGGAGCAGGGCTCTCTGCATCATCTCACACCCGTACCTGGCAAAAACACCATTACCTTCTAAAATTTGCTGCCGTTATCCTTCCAGCCGCCAGTAGATGGTGATGCTTTATCTCCATCAGAGATGCCTGCGTGCACTGCAGAGTCAGGGAAGCAGCACGACAGCCTCTTTGAGAGATTAAAATATAAAAATAAATGTGAAAGTCAGGCTACAACTCCTGCTTGTGCAGATGCTGATTTTTGCAGTCCATCTAATATCCCAAAACTCACTCGGAAATCCTGGCTAGATTTACAGAGCTGAAAAAACTGCAACTTCAGCTATATCACTTGCTTCCTAGTGTGATCCTTTGTATGTCTGCGAATGGGCACATGAGAGGAGCACTGAAGGCAGAGCTCTTTATTGAATCTGCATGGTCTGGGCACCAGTGAGGTGAAGAAAATGTATTTATATCTGAGAATACAAATAACATCCTCCTCATCTCTGACAAAGCAAAATCCTGGAGGTATTTGACAATTAATTTTGGCTTTTCTCTTGAAAAGCTCCCTTTATTTAACAGAGTTCTCTTCCCAATGTAGATTAAAAAGATTGTAAATCACTGCTCTGCAGAGCAGTGTAAATCACTGATCTGCACAGTCCTCTGTGGAAAATCTGCTCTCATGCTTCCAGCTCTTACAAATTGCCTTCAGAGACACACTTGTGCAAGAACTGATCAGATCATAAAGAAAAAATAGAACAGACTTGGCTAAATACTGCTTGAAATTGAAATGGCAATATTTTTGTCATTCCTGATTTATTGATATATCATTTACTTCAGGTCAAGACTGATGTGGTTGTGAGGGATGTGGTCCTAAGCACAGGCAAAGGGTGGCAGGATAAGAAAGCCCTGCCTAACACGAAGCTGCATGGCTGGCCTGATGCCTCACAGGCATGCTAGGAATAACTGACAAAATATGGGCCATGGCAGATCTTTCCCTTTTATTGCTCCAGTTACAGGCTTGATCTTCCTTTCTCAGAAGCTGTGTGGGTTAGAGAGGTGATCATTTTGCCTGTCCTAAAACCATTGCTAACACACTCTCACCCATTTAGCTGGGAGCCATTTTTTGGCTGTTTCCGTCTGCATTGTCTGAAGAAATTTGCAGTCTCATCAGCTCATCCTTGTTCAGCCTGGATCCACTTCATAGGTGTTCCAGGTTGTGGCTTCAGTACCACCAGCCTGTACAGAATTTCACAGCTTGGGACTTGATTTTCTCATCACCTGTGAAGGACAACAGCAGACCAAACCTCTGGACACCTCATGGTAGAGTGGGCAGGGTGCAACTCATACTAAGGAGGCTGCCCTTGGTACAGTAGTTTGCATGAGATTAAGTAGTTTGCATTAAGATGAGATGAGTAGTTTGCATTAAGGTTCTACAGGATCACAGAATGGATCAGGTTGGAAGGCACCATAGAGGGTCTAAAACCTCTGCTCAAGCAGGTTGATCCTAGAGCACAAGGCACAGGATTGTGTCCAGGCAGTTCTTGAATATCTCCCATGAGGGAAACTCCACAGCCTCTCTGGGCAACGTGTTCCAGTGCCCGGTCACCCGAGCAGCAAAGGAGTTCTGACTCATGTTCAGGTGGAACTCCCTGGGCATCAGTTTCTGCCCATTGCCTCTTGTCCTGTTGCTGGGCACCACTGAGCAGAGCTTGGCTTCATCTTCTTTGCACCTTCCCTGCAGATACTGATGGACATTGATAAGGATCCCTCTCAGTTATTTCTTCGTAAGGCTGAACAGGCCCAGCTCCCTCAGCCTTTCTTGTAAGAGAGATATAAGAGACCACTAATCATCCTTGTTACCTTCCAGTGGACCCACTCCAGGAGCTCCATATCTCTCTTGTCATGAGGAACCCAGAATAGGACACAGCACTCCAGACGTAGCCTCTACAGGGCTGAGTAGAGGGGTGGGATCTGCTCCCTCAGCCTGCTGGCAAGGCTCTTCCTGATGCACCCCAGGATGCCATTTGCCTTCGTGGCCACAAGGGCACTTCTGGCTCACAGACAGCTTGCTGTCCACTGACATCCCCAGATCCTTCTCTCAGAGCTGTTTTCCAGCAGGTCAGCCCCCAGCCTGTGCTGGTGTACAGAGTTATTCCTCCCCAGGTACAGTACCCTGCACTTGTCTTTGCTGAACTTCACACAGTTCTTTGCCCATCTTTCCAACCTGTTGGGTCCTGCTGAAGGGCTGCACAGCACCCTGGAATATTGGCTGTTCCAGGTTTGTGTCTCCAGAGAATTTGCTGAGGAGGCATCTGCCCCTCCATCCAAGTAACTGATGGATAAGTTGAACAATACCAGGCCCAGTATCAGTGTGGGGACACCACCAGTGACAGGCTGCCAACAGACCCTGTGTCACTGACTGTGACCCTCTGGGATGTGCTGTTCAGCCAGTTCTCAATGCACCTCACTGTCCACTCATCCAGGCCACACTTCCTGAGTTTGCCCACGAGGATATTGTGAGAGATAGTATCAAAATCCTTGCTGAAAGCCGAGGTAGACCATATTCACTGCTCTCTTCTCATTCATCCAGGTAGTTGCCACATCACAACAAGCATTCAGGTTGTTCAAGCAGGATTTACCTTTAGTGAATCAATGATGATTACTCCTGATCACCTTCATGTCATCTATATGGATAGAGGTGGCTTCCAGAATGAGACTTTCCATCACCTTTCCAGGAATTGAGGTGAGGATGACTGGACTGTAGCCCCCTGGGTACTTGTTCTTGCCCTTTTTGGAGACCAGGATGACATTGCTTTCTCCCAGTCCTCAGTCCTCTTGATTGCCACAACCTTTCAAAGATGATCATGAATGGCCTCACTGTGGTGTCCACCAGCTTTCTCTTGGATGCATCCCATCAGGGCCCATGGATTTGTGGATGTCAAGTTGTCCTAGGTGTTCTCTAACCCAGTCCTCCTGGACCAATGGAAAGTCTTCTAACAGTCCTTTACCTTGGTCTCTTGGGTCAGAGATTCCTGAGAGATGGTCTTGTCAGTGAAAACTGATGCAAAGAAGGCATTCAGCAATTTCAGCTCTCCTCAAGGCCATAGCTGTAATCTTACTTGCTATCCTGCTTCCTCCTCACCCGATTCCAAACTCCAAAGCATGAGCCAACAACATTCTTGGCAACTACTGATATGAGCCCATAACGTTATTATGAAATCAGGGATCTAAAATCAGTTCTCTCTTTTACACTAGCAGTACATGTAGCCCAGCAAAATGGGCAGGCATATGAGAAGAAAGTGACCTGAGTAAAATCCCCTCTTCAGTTGGGTTCCAACTTTCCTACTGGACAGTTAGCAGCATGTTTTTCCACTCAAAGCACAATTTTCAAACAACTAATTTGGACTCAAAATATCTCTGCCTCTAAGGTTTGAGAAGACAGAAACACAAATTAGAGAGGAATGGTTCAGATTTAGCTGTAAGTGTTTCACCAAATGAACAGAATAAACATCAGCCAACAATTTTAGAATCCTATAAAAGAGGCAAAAGCCACCCAGAGAGACCTCAGAAAAAGACCTCCAAAATACATGTACAGAAATTGGAGATAAAACTATGAAGAGCAGTCAGGTCCCAGAGGCTCCTGCCCAGAGCAGCAAGGATGAGTTTGTGCTGGCCAGGCCCAGGAAGGAGGGAAAAGAGCAGTTAAGGCTCTGAACGTACCCTGGGAAGGTGCAATGCCTGTCACCAGCTCCAGTCTGTGCATTTCTCACCTTCCGTGAAATGAAGCCCTAATTTAAGCCTCTTCTGCATGTGTGGGGAATGGCTGACTGCAGCAGCTGGCAAATGGCTCTGGAGAGAGTAGTAAAAGGCATCATTAAAATTTAAAATTTAAAAAAAAAGAGACAAAAAGACTGAGAGCAACAGATACACTTGACAGAAAAATCACATCAGAAGCAGGTTATGGGGAAATGCCTGTGGTGAAATTGCAGCTTAGGGCTAAAGAGGCACCTGCTGTGCCCACGGTTAATTAATTGCCATGGCATCAGACACTGCCAGCAACACCTCACTGTGGCTATGCAGCATACGGTGGTGTTACAAGATGTGCCTTGCCTGTGAAAAACCACCTCTCAGAGCATCCCTCCAAGCAGCTTGCTGGGGAACAAAACCCCGTTAAGCCAGCTGGTGGGATAAACACTCCCAGTTAGCTTGGATCCTGCAGTTCTGGGACAGGTGGAAGTTCAACAGCTTATGCCAAGGAGTTTTCAAACCCTCAGGATCTAAAACTGAGTCAGCCATAGGAGGAACTGCTCATACGAAATGTTTTCCATGTAAAAGTTCCACATGATTTTCATATTTTCTCCACCCCTTCTTTACAAGATTTTTTGATGGATGGTAGAGCTGGGCCAGCCAGGAGCTGCAGCAACATCTCCTCCCAGCTCTGTACAAGGCTATGAAGGAGAAATGTGAGTCCCTAGACCAGGCACTCAGACACAGACCAGCAGCATCTGCTTCCATAGAGGCACAGAGAGTTTGCACCTGCCAGCCAACAACTCCTGCCTTCCTTTCATGCTGCCTCCCAGCCTGCCATCAGTGGTGGCTCTGTCCACCCTTTCTCTCATTCCCCAGGTCAGGTTCCATCCCCCCCGTTCCACTGAAAGAGCTGCAGGGACTCCATTGCCCCTGCCTCCATCCTTGTTTATCCCATTCTGCATCCAACAGGCACCATGTCCTCACTGTCCCTGCCCAGATGGGACCAGCAGTTTGCAAGGGATGGAAAGCCTGGGCCAGCACTGCTCAAGGATGCTCTGTCCCAGTGTAACATCAGAAGCAGCATCAGGCCTATGATACCTTTGTCTTTCTTTCTCTCTCTCAGCACTTAAGTTTTCCCTTACTTCCATGCCACTCAGCTCTCTTACCAGCCACCCATCTCATCCCTTAATTTTAGCCATGAGTCTCCCGTCCCCATTTGTAAAATATTCTTTGGGAGATATCTGCCACAAGAACAGCTCCCATTCTGAGCCCCTGCCACATTCCAGGGATTCAGACAGCCCTAACTGCGTGGCATTTCAGCATCAGATTTATTATTAATTATTTGTGTCATTATTACACAGCATCTATGAGCCCTGGCCGTCTAGCAAAATCCTGCACTGAATATTAAAATGCTAATTTCCCTCTGAGATGAGAACTTGCTGGTGTCTCTCTGCTCATTTGTTTGCAAATGTCGTTTTCCTGTCGAGGCTGTATTCCCAGCAGGCATGGCAAGGAAATGCTTGCATAAACAGCCTCTGTTTAAGAAACCTTGTATCTCACACATTCGTGTGTTATAGCCTTAATCGGGATTACTGTGACGCTATGAGAAAAACGTTCCATTTTGTCTGATGCCTTTAAAAGATTTTATGGTGCCTTCAGAGTGCCTCTGTGCAGCAACAGCATTAGGATATACTGTGGGAGATGCAATTTCCTTCTGCAAAGCATGGTTTAGCTGGCTGCAAGAGGTTATATTAAGGCACGGCTCATTTTTGTGCCTCTGTGTAAGCCTCCAAATGGCTCACTAGTGTGTGACTGCTGCAGCTGTCCTGGGTTTTGCCCTGGTGTCAGGTTCTCACTTGAAGAGCGGGTGGCAGCGCAGCTCTTGGCAGTGCTGGCTGTCCTGGGCCAGGTGCCAGCACCTGCCCAAGTAGATGGGAGCCCTGGCACCGCTGCCAAAGGGCTCAGGGACTGACACCCTCTCTACTGGCACAGCACAGAAGCCCCTCTATTTTTAATGCCAGCTATTAGTAGGGCATGATTAAAACACTAAGGACAGCTCGGTAGTGAGGGGCCTCAGGAAAAGCAGAGTAAAATCTACAGCTCTTCGAGCAAAGCAAGAAACACTGTTACTCCTTCCCACCCTGCACTGAGTTTCCTCGGATAGCTGCATGTGAGGTGCCAATCACCTGAGCATCACCTTCTGTTCTTACTGATGAAGTACGTCCTGAAAACACCTGAATTCCCTTCTTCTCAGCTGTGTTTTCCAGCAGGTAGTGCAGCGTGGGAATTCATGCTACATTTTGAGGTAACTAAGCCAGCATTCAGTTATATGGCAGAGGGAGCAAAACAATTTGGCACCAACAAATGCAAGCACAGCAGTTCAGCTTAAAACAAACAAACCAATGAAACCGGGATCTCTCCCTGCAGGTATTATTTGTGAGAGCCTGCCATTATTATACCTCTGCCATTGAGCAAGACTGACAGCTTTATCTCAAGTTGTGCAATACCCTGAATATTTAGATCTATTTCAACAGCTCCGTATTGAGGGGCATACAGACATATGGCCAAAAAGTAGCTTAGAGAGAAACATGGACAGTTTTTATAGCTTTGCAGTGAAAGTCACACACATGCATAGCACAGGCCATTTCATTAAACTTCTTTTTACAATCATGGTCATCCCATTTACAAATACCTGCCTTATATTTAGGGCCATGTGTCTGCCTTCAGGTGCTGATACAAAGTGATTGCAGTGAGGCCTGCTGCTCCCAGACAGGATTTCTACATAACCAGTAATAATCCCCTCTCCAGGTTAGGGATGCAATCATCTTTACAAGGGTTTAAAAGCTTATTACCAAAAAGGCATAGCTAGTGTACCTGAGCGAGACAAGAGAGTGAAACAGGGTGGGAAAATTCATGGGTAAAAAAATCAAAGTAAAGATGTAGCTAAAATCATTGCAGATATTGGCTCCTCTAAATCCCAAGGCTAAAAGAAGTCAGTGTCACAGGAGCTAGAGCTGATACCTGAGGATGCCTCTCTCCTGGCACCAGAACTGCTCCCAGCTTCATTTCTGAACTGCCCACAGCTTTCATTCAGGAATGGTTCAAAATGTACAGAAGGATCTGAGCAGACATACTGCCTGGTTTTGCACAGATGGATGTGCTGGAATGACACAGTTTCCCAGAAAAAAAACCTGCCCAAAATCTCTGTGTCACACAACTGCCACTGCTCACAACCAGGATATAACACTACTCGGGCCTGCCCAGCCATGAAACTCAGCCTAATCTAGTCCTACTGGATACATAAAGAAAATTAGTAGGGCAATAAAAAAAAGCTATACCCATGATAGGCAATGCAGAGCAGTTTATTCCAGCCCAGCTATTCACAGAGGGGAAAGAAGGGCAGAGAAAAGGCAGGCTGAGCCATCAGCACAAAGAGCATTCCCCTGGGCAGGTTGTTGCTCTCCAGCAGAAGCCCATCACGTGCTGCCTGGGGCTGCCCGGTGTTCCCACTGCCGGTGGGATTCACTCTGCAGCCAAGGAGCAGTGAGCCTGGTAGCAGAGGAGGGAAGCTGCCGGAGAGCTCGGAGCAGAGCATCAGCTGCAGCAGCCCTTGGCATGTGGGCCACTCTGCTGCTCCTGCTGGTGGTGCTAATGGTGCTTGACCCAGCAGGCTGGGCTCTCGCTGTGCCTCTGCTGTGCACATTAACTCAGCCTCTGGCATTATCTGACAGCTCAGACATGAAGAAAGCAAAATACATGTGGAGTAATCTGGAAAACAGGTTTCCTGCACAGACAGTAAGACTCAGGAAAAACACTGCTTATCTCCACGGCAGAGATAGGGGAAGGGAGGCACTCGTTGTGAATCACAGTGCTGCTTTTCTGCACCAGGAGCATGTACAGATCCTCCTTGCCTGGTTGCCTGGGCCCCAGACCCACAAGAGCATTCTGGTATGTAATTAGATTCAGGCACTGCTACTCAGAGGCACAGAACTCCCAGCTGGCCACTCTGAACTCACAACATCTGCCCTATGGTGTCACTGAAGTGCCCAGCTGTCTGCTCCCCTGTGCCCACACAGACCTCACAGACCTCACTGCCCTGCCTTCCCCAGATGGGCACTTCAGCAGCTCCTCCTCAGCCCATAGAGATTTCCTTCAGATGCAGTGTTGGTCCCAGCATGGGCAGGTCCTGCTTCCTTTTGTGGTCTTGCCTTGTGGACCCCACAGCCAACGCTCCACTGTGGCATCTCATCTCATCCACCTGAAGCCCCAGAGGAAAGGCACAGGCAATGCCTGCTTTAGCAAAAAAGTGACACAGACCCAAATCCAGCACAGCTCAGGACTACAAAACTGCAGAGAGCAGGCTGAGTCTGGGATGGTGGTCACTGCAGGCCCTGGTGGTGGTGGGCAGAAGGTGGACACAGAGACAAGATGCTGGCATCAGAATGGATGTGAATGCCAGGCAGTGGCAGATCAGGAATTTCAGGGTTTCTCTTTGAAGGTCATACATCTCTGCAACCTGTCCAGAACAATGGGGTTATGGAATCAGACAGTAATGCAGTCTTCAGTCTCACAACTGAAGCAACAGTAATGAACCCTCAGCCCTTGATCCTGTCAGAAATATTGTCTCTGGCCAGAGCAATACTACCTAACCCAAACAGCTTTCCTTTTGCAGCGCTCTTCTGGGCTCCATCCATCTCAAGGGATTTGCCAGCAGATGGCAGGCAACCCCTGGCAGATGTCCTCACCAGTCAGCCACAGAAGTCTTGGCCAGCTGCGCTTGGCTACTGAACTCCTCGGTAAACAGCAGAAAGGTCTCCTTCCACTCTCTGGCCCCTTCTCCATTCCTATACTTAAGGAAGAAGAGGCCCATTATCAAATGCTCCATGCCAACACCAAGGAGCAAAGAGATACTGCACCACAGACCTCAGATTCAGAGCCTTGTACCTGCTTATCCTGGTCATTGCCCAGATCAAGGGCCAACACAAACCACTTTCACAAACCCCATTGTAACACCATGGAGGTGTCTCTGCTGGCAGAGACTCTTGCCAAAAAGAAAATGGCAACAGCTAGGGGCACGCATTTATTTTTCAAGCCTCAAGATGCTGTTTGCAAAATCAAAGCCAGGATGCAACAGTTTTGCTCTGAAACCTCCCAGTGAAACCCATGAGAAGCCTGCTCTAAAAGGCTGTAGGAAAGGAGCTGACTCAGAACTGTGTTCAAATATTTTGCAGTTTATGTGTTGGAGAGTATTTAGCCAAAGTTCTGTGAGAGAACTGTGAACTTCACATTTGATCGTAGGTGTCTTAAGAGAGGAAAACCCACCAAAAAACCCCTAACTAATACACAGCACCCTCTTTCTAAAGAGCCACCCCTCTGCTGGCAGGCCTGCAACCCCTGGCTCTCCCAGGCTTATCGGGAGTTGAGGCTGGTGTGGTGGGACGGAGCTGGCTCTGTGGCCATTCCAGCTCAGTGGGGCAGCTCCAGCTCTGTGGGCTGGGCAGCAGGGCCTCATGGCTCTTCTTCTTCCAGCTTGCACCTCACACTCTGACCAGCTGCCAAAGGCTGTCATACATTGCCTGTCATTCATTCTCTGGCACCCAGGATGTGCAAGGCCCGAGCACCTCCTGAGGTGCCTCTCACTGCAGATCTCCATTTGTACATGCAACAGCTCAGAGGAGGTCAGCAGCTCCCAGTGGGCACAGCAGACCAGTGCATTTTTGCCCTCCTATTGGCATTACCAGGAGCCAGTTGGAGTGTAAGGGGACTGCTGACAGGCACAGCATCCTCTGGACTGGCTGCCTCTGCCCTGCTCACACACACACTCTTTGCAGGCTGGTGTGCTCCCAGCATGGTTGAAAGGCTGCTCTTGTCTCCAAGCATGTGGGGAGCTATGGCACAGCCCTCACAGAGCCAGCCACACAGTGCGTGTGCTACCCCATACCTCTCATCTTCCATAACTGTATTTTCCTCTGGGCTGCACCAGCTCCTCCAAGCCAGGACAGCCATCACCCCTGCAGTGGTGCCTGCCAGGAACTGTGCTGAGCAAAGCTAGGGTTTGGGGTTTGAGACAGTGACAGCTCTACTGCCCAGATGCCTGATCTTGCTGCAGCCTCAGCACTGGGCAGCCCTACACCTTGTCTGCACATGATGGTCCTATGCCCTCAGGATACCAGTAGCCCAGAGAGATTTCAGGCCCTTTCAGGGTTCTTATTTTAGGACCAATGCTCCTCAAAATCTCCATCAAGAACACAGAAAATGGGGTCGAATTCACCCTCAGCAAGTTTGCAGATGACACAAAATTGAGTGCTGTAGTTGGCACAACAGAGGGAAGGGATCTCATCCAGAGGAACCTGGACAAAATGGAGAAGTGGACCCACAAGAACCTCATGTGGTTCAACAAGGCCACGTGCAAGGTGCTGTAGGGTCAGGGCAACCCCAGAAGTGAGTACAGACTGCAAGAAGAACAGAGAACTGTCCTCTGGAGAAGGATTTGGGGCTCTTGTGGATGAAAACCTGGATGTAAGCCAGCTGAGCACTTGCAGCCCAGAAAGGCAAACACATCCTGGGCTGCATCAAGAGGTGTGGCCAGCAGGTCAAGGGAGGTGATTCTGCCCCTTTACTCTGCTCTCTGAGTCCCCACCCGGAGCGCTGCATGCAGCTCTGGGATTCCTAGCACAAGAAAGATGTGAACCTGTTAGAGTGAGTTCACAGGAGGCCACGAAAATGATCAGAGGGATGGAGCACCTCTCCTGCTCAGACAGACTGAGCGAGCTGGGAATGTTCAGCCTGGAAAAAAGAAGGCTACAGGGAGACCTCCTAGTGGCCATACAGCACCTTAAGAGGGCTTACAAAAAGAAGGCAGAGAGACTTTATATGGGCAGATAGTGATAGGAAAGGGCCAATAGTTTTCAACTGAAGAGAGCAGGACTAGATTAGATACAAGGAAGAAACTCTTTACTATGGGGGTAGTGAGGCACTGAAACACGTTGCCCAGAGACTTGTGGCTACCCTGTCCATGGAAGTGTTCAAGGTCAGGTTGGACAGGTACCTGAGCAACCTGATGTAGTAGAAGGTGTCCCTGCCCATGGCAGCAGGGAGACAGGATGATCTTTAAGGTCCCTTCCAATCCAAACCAATCTATGATTCTACAGGTGTGTGGTGACATTAGCACTACAGGCTCATGCTGCCCAGCTACAAGACAAAGCGAATAAGCACACTGGTGTTCCAAGAATCCAGTGGAGGAGTCAAAAAGAGGGTCCTGAGCCCTCACTGGAGAGCCTTGTGTAAAAAACAAGCAGTGAGAAACTCCTGCAGAATGGCACTTGCTCACAGTTCATAATACCATAGTTCACATATCATAAAATCTTAGATTCATTTAGGTTGAAAGAGACCTTTAACATCAGCAAGTCCAACGGTAAAGCAAAGACAGCCAAGTCCACCAAGCTGAGGCAAAGTCATCTGAGCCTGTTCCCACCAGGCTGGCTGGGTCTGGCACACACCACATATACCCACACGCACATGGCTGTTAAAGCATGTTCTGGTGACAGGGAAATGTGGGGTGATTCAAGAGAAAACAATGAAGCCACTCCCACCTGCCCGTGTGAATGTGACTTGTGGGCTCAAACCCTAGCCAGATACAAATCAACGGTTCATAGATGAAATATAAAAGAGCATCCCCTGAGGCCTGGAAGCCTGCCCCACCTCTCTCCCCCTGCTAGGGCATCAGCCTCTCTAATGGATTCTGTCAGGGTTTGTTCAGATCCTCCCTAAATGTCCTCATTCCGTGGCAGCATCTCGAAGGGAAGGAAAAATGCACATTTTCAAGGGTTTTCTGGAAGAGGGTCTAGCTCTCACCCTCTTCTACCCAAGTGGGAAAGTAATTTGAGTCAGTGTAGTCTTTAGCTGGAAATCTTCCTCCAAAGCAGCTGCTGCCTGGGACTTTGGGGCGAGGCAGGTCAGGCCGCAGAGAGAGGAGAGCAGGATGATGATGCCAGTGGGTGCTCAGGGCCCCACTCTGCAGAGCATGAGGAACATCCTTGATTTCTGAGGAAATGATCATCTTGCAGCCCTGCAACAAGATGCTGGAGACACCCTTCTTGTTTCTGACCCTCTGCTACCTCCTCTCCCTCGAGAGGCTGAGGCTGCCTGCCCAGCAGATGATTTAAGGAGGCAGCAGCTTTCTGCTTGCGGAGGGCTTGCATAAACCACACCTTGCCTAGTCCAGATGGGCCATCTGGAACCCCACACAAGCAAATAGTATTTACAGTCTTCCTTTTGCCTGCCATGGCCAAGGAATCCAAGTTTCCATCAGTTCTTACTGTTTAGCTTGCAGGTCAATGAGATGCATTTCCTCAGCAAGACTTGCATTTGTTCCCCAAGTAGAGGATCTAGCTTCACGGCACATGATGCCTTCCATACTGCTGAACTGCCTAGCTCTCCCATGTAGGACTGTTCTTCACAGATTCCTCAGCAGTCTCCAATGAGGCACACAAGGCTTTCATCCACAATGGTATATCATATGTAAAAAAATTTGAAGACCATAATCCCAAGAAGGCTCAGGCTGTGCTCTGAAATACATGCTGTCTTGTTAGATATCCTGACAGACAAATATCCAGGCTGTCAGACAGTTGCCCAGGACAGCAGACAGCACTGGCAGCAGATATCCTCCCTTGTTTCCAGTAAAGGAAACAAACCACCCAAGGGCTCTCTGAATACACCTTTCTAAAAAACGTATCTGCCATTAACCATAAAATGATCTCGGGTACAGATTGCCAGGTGTCTGAAGAAGAGAGGCTTTGTGTAGGACTGGGCAAAGCTGTACCATAATATGAAAAGGGGCATTTTTGCCAAAGCTTGGAAGGGATCAAACCTTCCTGAAATCCACCTAAATCCAATGAACTGTGAGATCCTCCTGTGGGATAGCACAGCAAAATAAGATCTGTATCTGGGGCACTGCAGAGAAACAGAACATGCTTCTCAAAACTTCCCAAAGTCCTACCCTCACCCACATGTAGGACTCATAAGACTATCCAAGAAACCTCAGGGCCAAAAACATGTTGGAAGATGTGGGGCTGCAGCCCCACTCCATGGAGCCAAGCACGAAGCTGGGCAACCCAGTGCGTCATCCCTCCAGTCAGAAATGAGCTGGTCTTCACATGGCGCCTTCCCCTCTGCCTCTCCCCCCTGGAGGCTCTGGGGAGTGGTGTGCGTGGGGGGAAGCGATGTACAACATGCCCATCGCTGCACTGGCTGGCACCTTGCTGCTGGCACCAGCCTCTTTCGTGCTTCCAGCTGCTCATGCCCCAGTTTGCAAGGCTGGGATTTGCCATGGGGTTTCAGGAGGCCCTGAGAATTTTTGTAAAGTGTCCACAAGACAGGATCCCAGTGCCAGAGTCCCTCTGTCCCAGACAGGAGTGGCACACCAACAGCACTACCCTCTTCTAGGCCACCCCAGGCCGCCACAGGTGCTGCTGGCACCTCTCCAGGATGCCCACTGCTGCAATGTGTGTTGACAGCTTGCAGAAGGTAGGAGCCCTTGGCTCCTGGGGACTGGGCAATCTTCCTTCCTATCTGCACATGGGCTCCGCTCCGGAGCTGCTCCATGGTGGCATGTTGCATCCACCACTGCTGCTGCCACCCAAGAGGGGACCTCCACACCCACCCCAGAGCCTCCCAGCAGACCAGCCCTACAGCTCACATCCATCAACGCAGCAAACCTCCACATAAGGTCTGTGCAGGGGCTGAGACCTGCCTGTGCCACACACCACCCTTTTAAGGTCCCTGGATGGTTCTAGCTGGGAGGAGGTGGGTCTGGGTCAGGTAACTGCACTCCCAGCCAGCAGCTGCAGGGTTGGGAGCTGGGCTGGCACCCACAGAAGCAATCACATCACACAGTGGGGATGTCTGGCCCCAAATATCCCAGGCTGTGGTATGTGGCGTAAACCCAAACCCTATTCGGTGAATGCTCAGCACTGTTATATTTAGGATGCATAGCTATGCTGGCTACACAGGGTTTCCTGTTTTCTCAGGGCATTTCTGGAAAACCAGTTATTCCTTAGCTCCACATTTGGATATGTGTGTGAGAGCAGCAAGGCATAGAAAACTTTCTTAGGCCATTTAGTTTAAAAATTAAGAGCAACTATCAATGTCAATACAGTTTTATTAATCACGCTGGCCTAAACAAACTTAGGACATATCCTAATAATTCAAACATGCATACTCTTGGAATTCATCTGAAACACCAAAGCTTTTTGTCTTCATATTCACATGTAGCATATCTAGAAACCATCCCTAATCTCACAGAACCATGAGTAATTCCCATTCTTTTCCTGTGCCCCCTCCATAAATGTGCCATGTCGCATGTACTGGAATTTCAGCCCATACAAGGACAAGACTGAATGCTGCTGTGGCATTCTTTTGAGTCCATTTTCAAGGTAATGCATAGGCTATCCAGAGTCAAGGCCAGTGCATTGATGGCCTCCCCACAGCCACATATGAAACATCCTGAAGGAGCTAGGAAGAATATAGATGGATTACCACATCTCTGATGCATGAGAAGCAGCAGTGATAACGCAGTTTTGGAATAGCACAACCACCAAGTATTAATAAAAGCATGACGCACTGTGACCGATTTATGAGCTTGGCACGTTATGTGGGAAGAGAATATGCCTGGTTCTGATAGAGCTGGCAGGTTGTTCCTTACATCCTCCAGCACACAAGACCCACTGACAAGTATTTTATAAGATTTACATTAGCAAGTCACAGCTGAGCATGTCTCCACAGACAATATATGCAATTGTTATCATGCAAGATTGAGTTCTTGGAAGTGTACGGCCACTATTCAAATACATGCCACAATCTCAGATGACCCAAATGCACTTCAAACACCTCTAATATTGCTCTGGATGATAAGAGAAGCTGCTTCCTTCCTGCTTTCCAGAACCAATTGCTTCAAAGTCACAGGGGACTTCCAGCTTTCATCTAGCAGCAGCATGATGTAGAAGCAACTCTTGATAATCCCCATTGGGACATACCACCAGGGTGTGTTAATAGATGTTCCCATCATTTCTTAAATGAGTGGGGATTTATTTCTATGCTTGTGGGATACTGCAAACTACAAGAAAACTTTCAGATGTTTAAAGAAAAGCTCCACTATTACCAGAGGAAGTATTCTGAAACTACAAACTATGCAGATTTTCATGCAGTTATGGGTCGGCAAGACCAAAGTCTATAAACTTCTGACTTGATGTTATCAAGACAGTCTGCTTGCTATGTGCAGGGAATTTCATAAAACTGACTCATATCAACTTTGCTGAGTATACTTTCTATGGTTGTGATGCTGCACTTATAAATATTTCTCTTTCAAAAGCAAGTGTTTCCCAAGAATTGCAGTTACTACACAACGTCACCTGCCTCCTCGAATCTCCTTTGCTGCAGTGGAAGGATTGACACCAGCAAGTGAGAAGCCTCATGTCCTTTGTTTTCTCTTCCTTAACAAGTTAATGTTCTGAGCTTTACTGCCAAAACCAAAAACTACTGGAAACTGTCCTTCTTTCTTCTGTACCACTGCAAAAGTCATAAAATTACAAAAAGTTGAAAACCCAAAATCATAATTACACTTTCACAGATTATTCATTCCACATTATACTAGATAATGGCAAAATGTTTTAGAACAATAGATGTTTTAGAACTGCATAGACTAGCAGCTATTATATGATATGATAATTTACAATCATCTCATAACACTGTCTGTCTAACTGGGGGGCCACAGGAACCTTTTGCATAAGACTTTAAGCCTTTAATTTTGCAGTTCTCTGCCTCACCTTTCAGCCAAGGAAATGTGTTTTCTGTAAAAGCTGATTGCTTTTCCACAGACCTGTGTGACCTGAGCTTACAGGTTAAAGTTCAGTGTCCACTTGTGTAAATTGTCTGCAAGAGTCTTGAATTGACAACTGTGCCCCTGACCAGGTCGTGCATGCAGAGTTGAGGTTATCTTTTCAGAGCAGGGCTGTGCCACATTGTGCAGACAAGGGTGGAAAACATTTTTAACAAATGTTAAAAATACATACTCAAAAGTATTTAGAATTGTATTATGAACTGGAGAACTTCAGATACCTAAATTTGATAGCATTAAAATGTTTTTACAAAATCAAAAGGCTGCACACTTCCACTCCTTTCCCCTCCACGACATCCCAGGGAATTCCTATTTGTGGATACAGGGAAAAATCTTACCACTGTAGGCTCACACGCACGCCACAGAAAGGATGTCTGAGCCATACATCATTTGGCATATTTGGTTCATCATCAAAACCTTGCTGCTGATAGGTATGAAGAATTCCTTTCTTCAGCACTTCACATATCAGATTTTTTGGTACTTGAGATATAATGTCTTGTGGGATGGAGATGGCATAAAACTTATTATTGTTGGCTATTACATCACATCCAAGATTCAGTAGCAAATAACTATTTTTTTTAATATTTAAAAAATAACTTTACTAATTTATTTACCATGTTCACTGACAGTGCAAACAAAGCAAAAATCCATTCTGGGAATGGACTGGAGCACAGATATCCTTTCTGTAATGATTTAATATACCAGCTTTATTCAAACAACTTCTTACTGAACGACATCGTAAGACATTTTAGCTAAGGGAATGTATTGCTGAATTCAGCCACGTGTTCTGTGCATGAAATGAACATGTAGAAGTTAATACTCTCAGGCTGTCTGTCCTCTTCATAATGCTTCAAAAAACACACAAAATAATCACAGAAATGGCTTGTTACAGACACTAAAATACACATAGCAGCTTGCCAATACACCAAGCTGAAAAAATTGATCTGATTTCAAGGCAAGTACATTATATAAAAAATATTAGGTAGGCTGGTATTACTTTCAGACTTAGAATAATAATAATAGTAATAATAAAAACAATAATAATTTTTAAAGACCTACTCTGGATTAACTTGGAAATCTGTTACATAACAGCTGTGGTACTCCCCCAGCAATTTCAGCAGCTCAGCTATGACTGTACACACATCTTTCACAACCTTGTTGGTGATTTTAATCTACCTCAACAACTGTTTTTCTAATAAATATTTCTTGCAAATGAAAAAAAAAAACATTGTAGTAATTATGCAATAATAATTTTCTAAATTACTATAAAACTACCAAAATAAACCAAAGTTTTTGTTTTTTTCTCTGATCATAAACAAGGACACGAAGCTCCCTGGAAAGTAAAAAAACATAAGCTACCTGTTAAAAAAACAATACAGGTACCTGTATTCATTAACCTTTGCTGCCTTTTGGAACAATGGTTGCTCAGGTTCTGTTATTAGCCAGATGAAATCGGTATTTGGCACCAACATGATGCTTCTTGAGTTGAAGTAGCACATGGAAAGTGTCAACACTACTACTGTGTATTGTCCAGCAGTAAAACATGATATATATAGTAACTATTATTCATATTCCAGAGTGCTGCAAGCCCCAGTCATGAAGCTACTGCATCAGAACAAAATGACCGTTCTTGTCACAGGGGAGCTTGTGAGGGGTGTGCACGGAGGTGATAGATGGATGCAGACAGACTGGAAGGCAAAATTAACACTGGAATAGTTTTCATTAACTCAATAGATATGACTCCTTGCACATCAGTAGCGTAAAATACTAAACTTATATATACATCAAAGCCAAGGGTTTTTAATGAGGGATGCAGAAGACACCTAGGAAGGAATTTTTCAGAAATCTATGCAACAGTTCTTCAGGAACAATGGGCAATTGGAAACAGCCTAAAAATGCTTATTTAGAAATCTAAAAATAAAAGGCGCAGAGGCTGACCTGGTGGGACAATCAGACCAGAGATAACTTACATAACAGCTTGATTTGAGTAAGAGGGATGGCGTAACAGTGGGCTTTGGCAGTCATGAGCAAGTGAAGAGAGAAGATTTACAACTAATGCAACAGAGATGGCAGAGCCAGGGCAATAATACAAAGCAAGAAGCAACAAGTCAAAGTGAAAGACTTCTAAACAACCCACTCTGCAACTTTCTCAGCGGCTATGAAATCAAAGTTGTTTAGCTGTCAAGGACAAAAAAGCGACACCATAATTCGGACCAGTATGATCAGGCTGGATTAGCCTGTCAACTGCATGACCAGGTAGGAAAAACAGAGAGATGCGCTGTAAAAGAATGGAGATTGAGGTAGAGCTAGCATAGGAGGGTTTTGAAACATCCAAATCAAAGCTGTTCACTAAGCACAATCGATTCAGCAAAAGGACAACAGAAGCAGAAATCATGAGGGTTACAAAGTTGGGAATATTCAGTTGCATTGAGGCTGAACAAACAGGTCTGTCTTGAGGTGTCAAGAGATGCAGACTAAGCAAAAGGCCACTCCTATTCCCACCCTTGTGTAAAAGGCACATCAAAAAACAAAGCCTATTTAAGGCAATGGGCAGTGCAAGTAAATCCAAACCGTTCTTACTCATGCAACTGTTATGGAGAGGACAAGTAGGATTTTTGGAAGAAGTTATCCATCGATCCATCCATCCATCCATCCATCCATCCATCCATCCATCCATCCATCCATCCATCCATCCATCCATCCATCCATCCATCCATCCACCCACAGCTGGATGGCACAGAAACACAGAGACTAGCAAAGCACACAAAATCCCACCTTGAAAACCCACCAATATGCCCTAGCTTTTTCTTCCCATGTTGCCACCTGAAATACTTGAAATGTTCCAACGTCCAGTAGGAGGAGAAAGCAGTAAGGTTTTATTTCCAGAATAGAGTAAACCAGCTTTCTTTTTCAGAAGATGCACCTACAGGATTGTCATGCAAGTAATAATGAATCTCAACAAGCGCCATCCGTGCAGCACACCAGCACACTAACAAGGAGAGAGAAAAATCTAAGAGAACACTCCATCGATCCTG
The DNA here is from genome assembly GCA_013399455.1 of Anthoscopus minutus. Taxonomy (NCBI): domain Eukaryota; kingdom Metazoa; phylum Chordata; class Aves; order Passeriformes; family Paridae; genus Anthoscopus; species Anthoscopus minutus. The sequence goes on along the minus strand of VWYI01025827.1, from coordinate 59,914 downwards.
CTTTCCATAAGGCTTCATTCTATTTTGATAGACACATATAGCCATGAATATCCCTGTGGGCATTTTAAAAGCTGTAATTTCAACTCTGAGGTTTTGCAAGCTTTATTTTGTGTGTTGTATGATATCATAAACATCCTGAATATAATTACAACTGCAATTTTGTGGGCTGTATTTTCCCTACTGGTAGCCCAAAGTTGACGTTTACAAAAGCTTTTCTGCACACTTATTTGATTTGAACTTTTTATTATTATTACAAATGTATATTATTTTATTAAAAAAATTCACACTGAAGCAAAGTCAATTCCATTTCATTACAACCAAGAATATAAAATAAATGCAAATAACTCATAGCTTAGTTTTAACAGTCATTTCAAGAGTGACATCAGGACAACTTAAAAGCAGTAAACTCTCAACTCTAGAATGAGAAACAAGTATTTTGCTTTGTGGTTTTGATAGCCCATTGGCACGGGCATTACTGAGGCCACCACAGATCTGGAGCGGCAAAGTTTCATGGCAGCACCAGGCGCATACATAATAATTTCTAATGGAAACTACAAAAATGAAAGATGCGTGCATGAAATTATTAGGAAAAAAAATAACTGAGTAGAGACAGGCACACTTCCACAAATAGTAAACATAGGAATATACAACTAGAACAACTTGAAAAGTTACTACCTTACATATATAAAAAGTTCTTTAAATTGCTGTTAAAAAGGACATGTTCTGTCCAGATTTTGTGTAATACTTTTTAGTGTCTACACAAGACAAATTTTTAAAAAAATTAAATAGCATTAATTTACTACTAAATATTTAGGAGATAACAGTGCATTAAGGACTTTTTTCATATAGTAATACACATCGCTGCTGTCTGGCGACATTTTTAGAAGATTACGTATGGCCTTATGTACAATACATTTATTTAATCCTAAAACAATTCTTTGCTTAATGGTGTTAAAATACCATTCCTGAAGATTATGAAGGGGAACTAAGCTTATTATGTTTATATAAAATATCATACATATTTGAACACTTCTAGCTTCCTGCCACCCCTCCCGCTAAGAATGCGCTTCCCTCCCCCCCCTTTCCAGATACAGTGTCACAGATACAGTGCAGGAGTTGCAGCTTTCCCTATATTTTTCCTTCATTGTGCAGTTTGTGCTACATAAACTTCACCAACGTGGACCAGGCTGCTCATCCCATTAATTCCCCACGTTTTTTTCCTCTGAGCCACGATGTGAAAAGCTGTACTCAGCAGCCTGCTCTCCCACCAGGATGGAGAAGACAGCTCTGTGCCTCTCGGTACAGGCATGAAACACTTTGGTGAGGGTCTACAGGTTATGGGCAGATATAGAGCTGAGTAATAAAGAAACTGCACAGGCAAAAAAAAACCAGATAAAAATTACATGATCCTAGCTTCCCACAATAAACTGCACAATTCACTTCTGAAAGGGGAGAGTTTTTACCTCATGGGATAACCCCTAGGCAGCAAGGCTTCTTCCACTGTGACTGCCACCCACCCTGGCAGCACGCATCAAGCACCCAAGAAAAGGCAATTTCACCCCTAGGAAGAAACTACAAGAGTGTGCAAAGCCTACATTTTGCAGCCAGTGCTGCTGCTTTTATTTGCTCTCCTCCCAGCTGTGAATTTGAAGGAACAGAGGAAGTCAGCTTGGCTTCACCTGTGCACATAAAAACCAGAGAGAGGAGTTGCATGTGGTCATCTATTAACCCAACCAAGGCAAGAAATGCAAGTGCAGCTTAGAGAGGTTGTGGCAGTCACTCTGGAAGCTGGAAGTTCATTCAATTAAAACACCTTACATTGCTGTGAAGTTTCACACTCTTCATACATTTTAAGCTACACCATGATTCTGCCTTATTGGCACAAAAGCCCACCTTATTTAACCAGTGGATCCCTGCCACCTCCTGATCTCATATGAATTTTGATGATCTGCTGCAGGTGAGAGCAGGGAATATAAATGTTAGATAAGTGTAGTAGAAAAGAAAAAATAATTTTGAGAGAACAGAAGGATGAAAAGAACAGAAGAGGATAAAAATCACTCTTCTGTAAGTTAATTTCCAGAAATGTGACATTCAAATTGTGGAAGTATAAAAGAAGTGTTACTTAATGACATTGGCCAAATACCCATTTGATCTAAAGTACCTCATCCTAACTTCAGTAAAGGGAGGAGACAGAAAGAATGTCACCCCAGAGTCACTGAAGTAAAGGAACAATTAAAATCTGTTCTTTCAAACAGAGTACTATAGTATGTATAAAATGTAGCATTTCAAGGGTTATACAATGAAAGTATCTTTTGGAAGATTATTTTTACCCAGAAACAATATTTTTTTTCAACTGCTTAATTTAGTTTTTCACCACCTTCTTATCCATTTGATGACAAAAGCAGGTTTTAGCTGCTTTTCCAGAGCAGCTGGGTGTTGACAAAATCACATGATGGTAGGGATGGCTAAAGCAATCCAACTGCTCACAAAAAGTAGAAAAAGAAGAGGAGTTTGAGGAGGAAGGGAGCACTAAAGATCATTGGGAGATCAAATCCATTAGAACCATGTATGTGACTGGCTGTGAGGAAAAGCGTTCTCCTTAGAACAAACAGATCTACTCAACTTGCTACATCTGATCACAACTTTAGTGCGAATGTGTAGGGGTACACCATTTTTTCTTGTGTGAGCACAGGACAGAAAAGAACACTCTGCAGTATAAAAACCTGTTACCACTGATCATTTACACCTGAACTCCTCTCACTTCACCTCTTCTCTGGACACCAGCTGTAGAAGGTCACTGATGTTACACTGCCAGTAGCTTTCTAAATGCATTCCTCTAGGTTTTCTGCCACAGGAGTCAGCCTTATTTCTGAAGGCTGAAGCAAAAACGAAGCTGTCCCAAATTACATGTTGTGTTTCTCCGAATAACTGTGGTTCCAGAAGTTGGACAATAATCCTCTGATTATGCTTCTGAACTCTTGCTTAATTACTGGGGATTTTCTGCCAACTACCCATCCACTTACAGTCCCTTAGGCACAATCAAAACATGTTTGCTCTAGGGAAAAAGAAACATTTCAGTGCAATCAAGCGCATCTGGTGTAACTAATCTGGTTAATCACAGCAATGTGAGGGACATAGAATAAGCATTATAAACAAGAAAAAGGAACAATTTTCAACATGCTTTTCAAACTGCACAATAATTTCTCTTAATTATAAATTCTAACATAAAATGATTAAATGCATTTGTTTTTGCAAGTCTTAGTATTTCTGTCACCTTTAAATTTTGAGAACTGACTTAGGAATGTGAAAGAAAGCTACATTTATAGAACTCTCACACACATTAATAAGCTATTTAGCAGAAAAACAGAAAAAGCCCGTCATCCACATTCCTACTGAGACTTGAGGGCAGTAAATACATTTTCCTGACTATTTTGGTGTCCAGCCTGGGAAGACATTCCATTCTTCTGTTCCAACAGATCCTGAAAGCATCTCCTTTTTGTGACTGTCCTGGTTTCATTTGCAGTAATGCTTAATTTAAAACTAGTCAGAGCATGATCACTGTGATTTCAAGAATTCAATGTGAATGAGTTAAGAAATATCAGCAATCTTCTGTTTGGCATTCAGTCCAGTAGCATGAAGCATATCTGTCACTGCAGAGACCTGGGTGGGTTTTTTCTTTTTTCATTTTTCTTTTTTCATTTTATTAATTTTAAAATTTTTTTATTTTTAATACTTTGCCTGAAAACTAGACTAATAAAAACAGAATAGTAAAATACTCTGGAACAGTAAAATTTTGCTGTTCTTGACATCCATGAGCAAAACAGTAATATCCTGTGAAAATAACATAGTGCTTTAAAAAGGTGCAATATACCTGTATAGCTAAACTGGTTTGCCTAGTATAAAACTAACTATATACAAGCTTGAAAGCCTGGGAATTCAAGATTTTAAAACTTTAAAATCCCATCAAAGAGATTGAAAAGACAGATTTATGGCAATCACTACAGCATAAGGAAGGTGCACCAGGAATCCTTCAAAATTCCAAAGGTTAAAGAAGTTAAGTGCTGGGTTCAGATCAGAAGGGTTCATTAGAGTAACCACAATGGAGCACATGCAAGGGCAGGGAAGAAGGAAAACTTCACAAGAATCTCCTTTATGGCAATAAAGGGATGGGGATGGAGCAGGGGTGGGGGAAGTCTTCAGTGAGTGAAGTTTTCCTTTTGTCATCATGAATTTCAATTCTGCATCATAGTCTGAATTTTTGGTCTTCTCATCGTTATGAACTTCATATTGCTGGAGTCTTCTGGCTTCTAGTCCATTCCTTTCTGAGTGCAGCCTGTCAGGCCCCTCAGTACCTGTGAGACTGATGAGACTGGTGATACTGAGAGCTCTGCTGAGATGATGTGGAATAGCCCATTGTACTCTGGGACTGAGAAGATCCCTGAATGTTGCTTTGGTAACTCAGGCGCGAGCTGGAGTGCTGCAGGAAAAAGGAGAGGGATCAAAGGAATGAAACCCAGCCTGTCAGGATCATTCAGCTCAGGAAATTTTTTACCTCTCTGGTGCTCGTTTAAACATGATTGTTGGGGAAGCTGACTAAAACAGCGCTAGTATTTAGGGTCCCATAAAACAAGTAATCATTCTGATTGGCAATTAGCTTTAACACAGCACACAAAATACACAAGAACCCTTGGAGACACCTAAAAGTATAGCAGGTACACACCCATTTTCTGAAGAAAAATATGCAAGAGTCAAGAGAGCAGACTCCCTTTTAAAATCATCTGTTTCTTAAACTTATCTCTCTTGTTATTGTCAATGCTATTAATGCTAAGGCTACAAACACCCTTCTCAAGATAGGCAATACTAAATGTTATAGAAGAATATTTTATTCTTTTCTGAGAAAAAGACAACCATGGCTTATGAGCTACTCGGTTTACCTAAATGAAATGTCGGCCATTAAGATAAAATAATATTAAGCGAGTTTGTCAACCTGCTACTGCAAACAAGTACAACTGCTTAAAGATGGGCATGCGTACATACATAAGCTAACATTCATTTTCCTGAAGGATTTTTTTCCCCTCTGCAGTTTGGGGCAGTCAGTTCAGTGGACTCCAACCTCAGCAAGACAAATTTGTGGATCTTGCAACCTCCAGCCTGCTGAATTTTCCCTTTTGTTATCATAACTGTTCCCCATCCAGAATTAATCATGAGCTGCCCAATAATGCAAGTTGCAAAATCACTTGTCATGAGAAGTACTTCTCAATGGACAGGAGACTGTCCAGCAAGGTAAACCCCACCACAATCCACATGATTAGGCTGGTTGTGTAACACAGTGTTTGACACATGAAATTTTTCTCAAAATTCTGGAAAGTTTTTCAATTTCTAATGGAAAAGAAAAAGAATTGTGATAAATCCTATTACTTCATAGGAGCTCTTGGATGAAAAGCATCAGCTTACCATGCTAAGCAAAATACCCAAGGTCATATAAGGAAGGCTCAGCAAAATTCTACAAAGACTTTGCACTGTCATTTGTGGAAATCTATTGAGGCTGGTGAATGACAAAAAAAAACTTCAACAGAAACTTTAGACACAAGCTAAATGAAACTCAAAGCAAAGGGAATCTTCGACCTACTTTTGAATAAGATAAAATGGAGTAATATTAATGCTGTAAGATTTCAAGAATGCATTAACTTGCCCATGCTTATTTATAAGAATTTGTTTTTAACAAAGTCAGACTTGGCCAAATTGCAGACATTCCTTTCTGGAATAGAAGACAGTCAGCTAGAAGTTAACACAAGTGTAAAAATGGATAATCAGACCATACTATTTAGTGAATGTTGTAAAGGAAACACACAGATCATGATTTTGATGCCTAAGCTGTTAAAGATTAGAAGGAAAGCATCATAGAGGGCAAAAAAAAAACTGAGAAAAAGAATATTTAGACTGCTAGCAACTTGTAAGGGGTTAGTTTGCCAACAGTTCAGAGAACTGGGTAAGAATTCTATAATGGATATCATCAAATGCAGTACACCGGTCCTCAAAGTATAGACCAAACCAGACCAGTAATAAATACTGGGCAGTCAGACAGATGTACTGATCTGTCCAGGCCTCAAGCCTGTCTGGAACTTTTCAAAAAAGAAACCTAGTTGTCTTCCCCCTTAAATCACCCTCAATGCCTTCATGACCATTTGTAACTAAAAGAGTCAAACAAAAATGGGAGAAATATGTCTGGCACTGAGTAATCAATTGTCTGTGGAGAAGATCTGGAGGGCTAATTCAAGACAACACTAGAGCTGGTGTCTTAAAATCTACTTATTTTAACTTTGAAGCAGCCTGAAAGGACCATTCTCTAAGGTGGAGTCCTCTTGGAGGCTAGAAGCAGACAGAATCTAGCACAATTTAAATTTTACTCTTAATATCTACCTTTTTTTTTTTAATTATTATTCTTTCAATTAATTACTGCTCTAGCAAGTATAAACTCAGAAGTACTGAAGATCCTGGTAAGTTCAACGCTTTCTACATTTAATGTAAGTCAGTTTTTTGGTGGAAAATATAATTCTAGTAAGCAAAGACAAGTATGCAAATTCAAAAATTATTGAAAAAATTAGTGATGCCTTTCCTTATGAAAGCTACTGTACCAGAAAAATATGAAATCTGTCTTACTTTGGTCACATTAGAAACAACACAAGTCTTTGTGCCTCACTCTGGGAGGAATAAAATGGATGAATCAAATTGTCATTCCTGTGCTTATACACGTTTTTTTCCTTTAACATTAGAAGTAGACTTAGAAAGATACCAGGATAAACTACAGAACCACTTCATACACATGACAACAGGAAGAATGAGTTGGGAGAGCCTGGTTCTAACTTTGCTTCTCCTTCTCAGCATTGTCTCACATCTACACCTCATATGGGATTTAATATTGCGAAGACTCAAGTATCATGAACTTGACACAACACAGCATTACATCCACCGGCTTCAGCAAGATTACTCTAAAATACAAAGTTAAGCAAATATTTAAGCATGTGGTTTAGTCCTTAACACTTTACAGGGTGCAATAGATACAATTCAAACTGGTATTCTATTGAAAATTATTAATCACGGAACAAAACCTCAGAATACCTCAGGTAACATCAGAAATTCATTAAAACATGATCTGTTGGTCTTGCAGTTGGGAAGGCGAAAAATGACATTTTGGCCCTTGGCCCTATAGTATTGAAGCAGCAAAATTCCCAGAGGTACCTGATAATCTGAAGGCATGACAGGCCCGCCTGAGTTAGTGCCTGAAGGCCCTATGCGTGGTTTCTTGTTTGGAGGCACCTGGTTGAGGCTGGAGTCCTGGCTGTGCTGGAGCCCCGTGCCCGTGCCCCCTGCGCCCGCGCCGGCCGCTGTCCCGTTGGTCTGGCTGCTGTTCTGCTGCTGCGGCTGCGGCTGCTGCGGCGCTGCCTGCGCCTGCTGCTGAGGTGCTGTTTGCTGCTGATGCTGATTCTGCTGCTGCTGATTCTGAGGGAAGAAGCGACACAGGTCGGTCACTTGCCCTGAGCTAGGTTTGTGAGCTTCATGGAGCTGCCGACCCCGGTGTCACCACCAGCCCGATGGGAAAACACAGCAAGGCTGAATGCCAGGAGAAGTACACCCTCAGTGCAGACCTGCACACCTTGTGGGGTGTCCCACTTGTGGTCGTTTTGCTTTTTTTAATGAAACAAGCTGGACTTAAACTGGAAAGACATTCTAGTGCCTCCTAAAGCTACCCAGGTGCTCTGAGAGGATAAAATAAACCTTTTAGAAAGCAGTAATCACCTAATGAAGTAAATCAAATCACTAGTGCTCAGTGGCAGATGTGGGGAACCATGGAAAGTTGTTCTAAGTGCTTCAACAGCCTTGTTCACACAGAATCAAAATCACTTTTCAAACTTTCACTTTTCACCTGAAGAAGGCTAGCAGCATTTCTGCCAGAATGGTAAGCAAATTGAGACCAAAGGAATTATATAATGTCTTCCAGGTTGCAAGGAAATTCTGTGGCAAAACCAGGTTTCATTAATGTAATGAAATTAATTAATTTCATTAATGTAATGAAACAGGTTTCATTACTATTCATTACTATTTTGGTTACCTGTGCTTTTAAACACCTTGCAAAGAGTGCTGTACTGAGAATAGGGCCCAGCATGGTGCACAACACAGAGGGTCAGAAAATCTTAGTGAAATAGCAGAAAAGTGAAAACAGACCAGAGATGTTGAAGACAAAAGAGGAGGAAACAGCTGAAAGAAGAATCTGGCAGGGGAAGGAGAAGACTAGCAAAGGAAGAGAAGACAGATAATTAAGATGACACTGGTTTCTAGCAGGAAAATAAACAGAAAAGTATCACAGAAGGGAAAAAAAAGGGTAAGAAGAACAACACAAGAACAAAAGACACTGAGAGCTCTTCTGGCTTCAGAGGGCTACAGACTGAAAGGAGTATTTGAGGAAGTGGAGGGAAGGTAAAAAATGAACAGAGTGCAACGCTGTCCTCCATGGTTACAGTTCTGGGAAAGACAACACATTCATCTGCTTTCAAACACCAGCTCCTCCATCCCAGCACTAAACCACCTAAGAGAATTGCAAAGAAATGCAGTTTCACTCCAAATGTGAGATATGTCACTTGCTCATCATGGAAAAAACCTTCAACTGACATGGCTGAATTAAAAAGCCTTACTATCTTTCTCCTAATATATTGTAGGGAACATTCCAGGACAGGGGCTTGTTATATAAGCAGGAATATCTGCTTATATAATGACTAAAGCTTTAGTATGGCAGCCTTTTAATTAAAACCTTACTTCATTAGTTTCCCAGAAATTATGACAACCAGTTGCTACTAGCAGAAAATTCTTGATGCCCCCCTTCACCAAGAGGCTTTTTGTTACCTCAGATAAATGACATAAAATATCTGCATCTATGCCACTCATTGAAATGGTCTCCCAAGATACAGTCCAGCAAGATTTGCAGTGATGTATTCATTTAAGACTACAAAGACTTGCATATTCAAGGACTTAAGAGGCGGCTTGCAATTCCATTTCGCATTTAGCAAAACTCATAATGTATCCTGCTGCATGTAGTCCCCAAATCTCACCTCAGTCAGATTCTATTTCCTGGGAGACTGAAACTTCAATAATTTAAAAAGTGATTCAAACTAGCTTGTAAATAAAAAGAAATAAAAAACCCAAAACTATTAAGAAGCAAATTATTTTTCATAATGGTTTGTGTTTCACTTACACAAACAAAACATCTATAACTAAAGTACTATTTGTGTTAGAATTCTGAAACTTATGTTTTCACAGGAGAGTTTGGATGCAAGTAAGGTATTGTGTGAGCTGAATTTCAATTTTTATTTGTAAAAAAATATTGAAGGGACTCTCACAATTAAAGGCAAGAGCTTGTTGTAGGTCCCAGGTTTTATGCTTCAGATTATAGCACAAAATTTGGTTGACTAGCCTGAGTTTACTCTTGTGTGGAGCTATTGCTGCTACTGCCTGGCTAGAGACTGAGACCTGCTCTGTCAGCCTCCAGCTGGAGCCTGGCTGCACCACCTTACTGCACAAAAATGACTTTCACCAGCAAAAATCTTGTTCTCAGGTCAGTCTGGTTCATGGCAGTTCCTACATGACTAAACACACGAAAGGTTACACTTAACAACCCACTGACATACGCCACCTCTCAGGCACAAATTACCAAAATGAAATGTCAGTGCTACCTAGAAACAAGCCTAGCAGAAACTTGCCTAACATAATTTAAATGAGAAAAAATAATATTTTCACTTTGTTTTACAAACCCTCATTTTAGTCTTGCTAACTAACAATTAACCATATTGAAAAACGGATACTTATGCAAAATGTTATTTAATTCAGATGCAAGTTCCAAATAAACAGAGACAACTTCTCCAGGTTTCCAAATGATTATACAGATATTTAAGGTTCTAAAACCAAACCAGTAACAAAGCAGTCTAAAAAAATAAAACCTTTACAATGCATTTACAATAGCATTATAAAGCAATAAAATATGGCACAGATTCAACTTTCAGAATAGCTTTTACCTCCACATTTTCTACACTGTGGGAAACACACTCAATGAGTAACGTGCATAAATACCTGACTGTCCTCAACAATGTCAAAGAGCATATAAAATACAAACATGCCATTGTCATCATCCCTGCAACATTCCCAGGGAAAAGACAGATATTTATTTTCAAGTACGCTGACTTAAATTTAAAAAAAGCCAGAGTAATTTTCATGAATTACTAAAATTCATAAAGTTCCAAAATTCAAAATTCACAACGTTTCTTTTTGTTTTTTGAAGCTGTAAGAGTTGAAGCAAAACTAGTAACTAAATACCAGTGAAATCAGTATAATCAATTTCATTTTTGCTCAGGGTTTCTTTGGAAAAAACTATGTGGACACAAAAATGATGGATACTACCACTTGTTCTCAGTAAAGAAGAATCTCCAATATCAGTTCTGAAAACAACATTTGCTCTCTAAAATATAGTTTTAAACTCAGCTAGTTTGTCATGCTACGCAGAAAATTGAAAACAGAAGATTCACGTAGTCAAATGGTTTCTCCGAAAGACAACAGCCCTTCTCACAGAGTCCTCAAATAACTACAGTTCAAGACTGTTCTCTTCACATTTTGTTAGCTATACATCACTGTTGGTGCCTGACTGTATCCTGTTCAGTGAAAATAACATGCTTTTTCCTAAACTGTAGCACTATTGTCTGGCCTTCACAGCACTATGGGACAATCGCTGTGGTCACACAGCACAGCTGAGCTACGTGCACCAAAGCAGATCAGATTATGTTGCAAACACATCAAAATTTATTATGCACACAAGCAAGTTCTCACTGTCTATGGGGCTATGGGAAAGAGAATATTCAGAGCAGATTGTTGCTACTAGAACAGTTCAGAATCCTTATTACTCCTTTGTCTGAGGGCCCTTAAAACATGATCAGGAAACTGCATGCAGATGGAGATGGATGAAATGTTCTGATGTAGTGCCAGAAGCAGGCTGCCACTATTTATTTGAGACCCCGACAGCCATCTACATTGAAATGGCTGGATGGATGCCAGTCATACAATGAAAACGCCATTCTTTTCATGTGCTCACAATGTATTCTCATCATGCGATGCTGGAGGAGGTGGCAAGGTCTTCTTGGAATGACAGCAGCTGAGAGCAGGCTACAGCTGACAGAACAGCCCATCCAGCTCACTCCACACAGGTCAGGGCAAATCACACTGGTGATACCACCTGAGACACCCCAAGGCATCTGATACTTTCCAACTGTCTGAGAAACAGCTTTGAGAAAGCTTTGCCTTGCAAACACATTTTTGGTTAACTCTTCATGTTTCATTAGTTTTCATTTGGCACCATGATGCTTTCTTATTGAATATTTGAAAGTAAAAAAAACCCAACCAAACAAGGAGTTTATTATACCTTATCCCCTTTCTCTTCAGGTTCATCTTCATTGAGGAATTCTCTTTTTGGATATGGAATCTGACAGCCAGCAAACACACTGAAACACAGTAAACAGTAAACACTCCACAAACGTGTACACATGGCATACATTTACTTCACGCTATGTTAAAAACAAGTGCATATAACATAACCTCATTTCTTGTATTTGACTAATCCTGTTTCCATAAGTGAGTGGCAGTGTGAGCACCCAAGATAGGTGATGATTGTAATGTCAGATCTCTTTGCTGTTGGCACAAGGCTGTCGTTTAGAAATCATGGCATGGTTGAACATGCCCAAATGCCAGAACGACCACTTGTTGATCCAGATGGTAAAATGAACAAACACAGTGTCAGAGGTTCCACAACACCCAGTTGGAACATGCATAGCTCACTGAATAAAGGGACTGATCCAAACAGTATTAGTGTCTTATGAGCATGCCTTGGCTTACAGCAGGCTTCAATATATTTGCCAACCACAGCTGCAGAGTTACTTTCATGAAGCTTCTCAGGTCTTGTTTAGGAAAAAAAAGATTAAATTCATCTGACCAATGGAATTTGGAACATTCCTTGATATTTATGGCAGACACCTTACCATAATGTTATCCTGTAATCCATGGAGAGCTACAGTTCTCCACGGGATAGCATCAGATAGACACTAAGCAGAAAATTACTGGTAGATCTTGACCAGTATCAATTTCCTAGATTTCTGTGCCAACATTCAGAATATAGACAACATGATGTAGTTTTTAAAAGGGTATAAGCAGTTATTAATCTTGTTGCAATGAAGTGTTTGATTTTTACTAAACAGGAAAAGAAATTTTAAAAACCCAACTAGTCTCAACTAGACTACTTTTGCATTCCAGTGACTGTTCCCTCCTTTTGGTGTTGCCTGCTAGTTGAGGAAACAGTGAAAGCAAAGGTAGAAGTCTACCTGCATCAAGTTCATGCAGATCATAAAGCTATGCACCACCATGCTCCTGAAAACTGGAAAGAGAAGCTGACAAAGTCTGCCAGATGGAATTGAATATGTCATTTGAACTTTTCATGGCAACAAAATATACAGAGATATCAAATTTGTACTCTCAAGCCTTCTGAACAAGGGATTTGTGGGATTTTAGGCGGCCATTTATCTCTTCACTTTTCTCATACTGTTACCCTGTGAAAGAGGGCATGGGAATGGGTTATAGGTCAGAGAACTGTCCCACTTCTAGGGAGAGGCAGTTAGCCAGGCAATGGAGAACAGGGCTGTGTAAGGCAGAACAGAAGAGGGCAGAGATTGATTCTCTAAATGCTGCAGTAATGTTGTCACTCTGGATTTGGTAGTATGTTCAGAATTATAAAACTACTGAGGTACTGGGTTATTTCTCATGACCATTCAGTTCTGGCACCAGTAGATACAGACACTTCTGTATTACTCTTGTAGTTTCTACTGAGCATGGCTGAGCTGCTACTTCTTGTGGACACAGCTAGATGTCTGTGTATTTTTCAGCTGTCATGTCATTTCAGGAACTAGCATGTAGCAGAAAGAAGTCACCCCATATGTGCACAGAAGAGGGAATACATACTCTGATGTAGGCAGAGGATCCTCCTGAAAGTAGGGGTCCTGCAAAGCCTGCTCTGAGGTAATTCTCTTTGTAGGGTCCATAGTAAGAAGCTTCTGCAGCTGCAAAGCATAACAATAAAAATAAGTAAAAAGCTTATCAAACTATCATTTTTCAAACTATGACTTGTATGTCTTGGATCGTGGGTTGCTAAATTATTTCTGGCTTGTCCAGACAAGTGTAAGTTAGCATTACTTGTTCAGTGAAGTTCCCAAGAACTAAAATGCACATCCATCAAAGTACTGTGGTTGTGAAGTACTTCTCACATAATAAACAGTTAAGTGTATCAGGCAGTATGAATTGCTCAGGCTAAACCACTGCACTAAAGCAATGCTAAATTCAGCTATTACAGGTTCATAAAACATCATTTCTAAGTAATAGCTTTTTGTTGTGGGACGTGTATAGCTCTTGTACTGTTCTGCCGGCACTGTTGACAAAAAGGGAAATAAGAATGGATTGAACACAACCAGGATTCTCCATATTGTGTTACTAAAGTTCATTTCTTGCACTGGCAACATTCCAGAATCAGAGCACTCTGCTACTCATGCAGCTCCCAAACCTACTCTAATTGGTACTGAAATGGGAAGGAGCAGACCCTTCCTAGTACCCTTTCTTCCTTGCTAGGAGGAAAACAAGCACAAATTTATTAGCTAGAATGCTTTTAACTGCAATAGGCTATAAAAGGGGATTACAGTATATTAGTAGTATAAAACAGGACTTATAGGCATACCACACCATTTAAAATAATTATTTATCACATTCTGATAATCTTAAAGTAGGAAATTTGGGTGCTCAAATTACATTACACAGTATCCTGCTCTCACACAATACTCTCTTAATTCAAAATAAATTTCCTTCTGTAAAGGACATCTCTCAGCTCAAACTCTCTTTCAGGTCTCCAACAAAAACTGCCTGGATATTCAACAAAAGAATGTGATTTTGGCATGAGTATTTGGGGTTTTTATTCCAATAAATTAAAAACCTGACATACAATTCTATATTCTATATATATGCTACAGCAAACAGCCTCAGTAAAAGCACTCATCCTCTTCAAGAAAGGAAATACAATCTTTTTCAATATTGTAGTTAACCCTACTTAATAGATAAGGTCTCAAAACTCTCTGTACTTTTGCCATTTCCTTCCCAACTCTTCTTATTCACTTATACTTTATGGGCCACAGACCTCAACAGATTCACAGCAAAACAGAGACATTTGGGTCATCTCTCCACCCATCAGTTCATTTGCAAGTAGCTGCTTGCCTAGATATACACCTCAAGATATTCCTACTTTATATGCACCTGGAGAGTTTGAATGGGTACTTATTTACTGTATTTTTGTGCAGTGAGATAACTCTTAACTCTACATTTTCTGTGCATCTTCACAAAATGAACTTCTTATGATATGCTGGCTCTCTAAATAGTGACCTCACACAATACAATATGGACAATAGTTTGGTACTCAGTATCTTTACTTCAAATCACCATTCCCTACATGAAAATTTTCTGTCAGCTAGAGCAGCTTCTGGTACCTATTACATGTTATGCAAATTTCCCAGCTCCTCCACAGTGACTTGCAGAGACAAAAATGCATACTCTGTACAAGGCCACTCCTGATCTTCGATACCAGATGTCATTGTTGACAAAAGAGCACAGGGCATCAGCTTCTGCCCTCTGTACTCCTTCCCTTAGCATTCCTGCTTCATCCCTGAGTATACAATCAGCCCATTCCATGCACAAAATCACTCCCAGAAAGATAACCTGTCTGTTGGTGATGCTACTGTGAACCAACTTCTTTGACAAATTCTGATTATCTGTAGCTCCTGGGAAAATGAATAAAAAACATGTCTGGAGACAATTTGTTTTCAGGGCAGCAGCTGCTAAGACAACATAGGAAACCAATAAGACTAGATTTCATGAAAATCTCATACTTCCTAGCAGGTCTCAAGCTCTCAGGCTCCACTGGCCTGACATGACAACTACAAATACTATACTTGTAACTTTTCCAGGACAGCAAGAACAGATGCCTCTTCCTGAATGGAAAACATTCTGCCCTTCATGTAGAAATTATCATTCAATGTCAATCAGCAGAATGGCATCATATCATTCTCTTTGTCAAGAGTCACTTGCTATCTTGCACTGAACTACTTGATGCCATCTGTTCCCCATGCTCCACACTTCCTGTACTCATTAGCACAGTCCCAATCAATGACTGCTACAAAGCAGATGTCTTCAGAGGTCATTCTGCAAGATGGAGGTCATCTCACAAAAATAACTATCTCAGAAATGAAGAAGGAGTTTTAGGGAGTCTGCTTCACATACATGTACCTCCAATGTACAGCAATGAGGTATCAGGAAGGTAGCCCATACTCCTGGGCATTCTTATTCAGAGCTTTGGAAGACTGACCTATTTGAGATCAGCCTCTGTCTCTGTAGCTGATCATTAAACCACCCTTATTCACCCCTTGAACTGTGAGAAAAATCTAACAAACTACCTTACTTAGAAAATTAAGTCTTTCTCATGATCTTCAGAAAGAAGGGCAAAGTATGGTTAGTTTTGTTGTTCATGAGAGATCTGGTTCATATTTCCCCCAGGAAAAGCAGCCAACCTAGCCAAGACTGACTCTCAACTCAGTATTCAGCCTTACAGAATTAGCAATATAAGCTGACAGCAAGCAGGTTTTCTGGTGGATTCTACTTTTAGTAAGATAACATGGAAATTCATGTGCTAACCAATAATGTCTCTTAAAATTGTTGTCTTTTCAGTTAGGCTAGCCCTCCAGGTGATTCCAATGTGTGCCCATTAAGTTGAGTTTAACATATTTCAATTCATTTTTCTTCAAGTCTCACTCTTCTTATGGAAATTCTTCCCTTCCACCTACTTGGGACCAACGTATTTTGTTTCCACAGCTATTTGTGTCATCATCCAGCAGCAACTAATGAGTCAAAGAGCAAATCTTTGCCAGGACATAGAGAGATGACTACTATGCTGAATACACTGAAAGTCAAGCTGCACTAAGAGCCTCATTACCGAGCTCCCTGTACACAGCATTAGCAAAGTCACTTTGAACTTCGTTCCTAAATTGACTGAGAAACCCCGCGTTGGCCTACAATGGATGACTCAACTAGGCAACGAGCAAATACATAGGGATTTTGTTTGGAATCATCCCCAGAACTGTGGTGGACTACTGTCAGAGGGAAGAAAAAGAAAACCAAATTACTACAGGAAATAAATTTCTTCTTTCCTATTCCCTTTCTTCACAAAACTCTTTAGCTTTTGAGGGCTCTTCAGCTTTCTGAAGCCACATAGAATCAAGACATTATACTCACTCTCTGATTTGCACAGCAGACATAAAGGTAAGGCTGGGTATACAAGTGTTTTGCAGATCTTAATTAAAGAAGACTCTCAGATCTTCAATACTAGCAGTTCAAGTAATTTGAGTATGAAAAAAATGCATTTCAAAAATGGCCAGTTAGTGATAAATAGCTTCTTTTAACACTGATGTTCATTAGAATGAGATAGGAAAACAGACATAGATATTACCCTTAGAAATGCAATTTCATTCCTGTCATCACAGCAATTTTCAAGTTGCACCTACCAAAAGAAAAACTTTGCTGTCAGGCTTGACTTTGTGTTTCTCCATGTATTTTATGAGGCTACTATTGGCATATCTGAAAAATACAGTTAAAGAAAGACATGTCTGAAATAACAGTGCATTTAGAACATTGAACTCCATCAAGTGACCACAGAAACATCTCCCAACCATCAGTAAACTATAAAAAGAACTGCTATCGGAAGACATGTCAGATATCTAGATAACTGTTATCAAGCAGTTGCACACAGTGTGCTTTTCACCAATAGGCTTGTTATCAACTGTGTAGAGATTATCTCCACAAAACATGAAGCTTTTATAGTATATGGATAAGCTGTTGATAAGGACAATGACAGAGAGACACAACTTGAAGTTTATACTCTACTTTTCTAAAGCAACTCTGCCACAGAAAGCATTCAGCAGTTCATCGTAGCTCAACATTTAAGCTATTGTTTCTGGTTAGAACTTGGCAGAGCAGTTAGATTACCATTTTGTCTCCCCCATCTCCAGAAAAACATACAGTCCTTACAGCTCCCAAGCACAAAATTGCCATAAATACCTCTGACCTGTTCTGTGCCTTTAATTTACAGCTCCAGAGGTTATCTGTAGCCATTTTCAAAAGAAAGAAGTATCATGCACAGATAAGCTTCATATCTTGTGTAAAGCCAGTGTAATTAATCCATGCCAGAGCCGGAAACAGAATCCAAAACTCCCAAATCCATGTCCTCTACCTTACTTTAAGGAGTCCATGTGACTCCTTACCAGCTCTGATCTATCACCGCATGACTAATTTAGCAAAAGCACCAGGAAACAGTAAAAGCAGAAAATTCCCAGATCCCAGACAGGCTTTGAATCACAGTCTATTGAATGTGTTACCTTCAATGGAAATGTCTCTCCAATACATTGCTGCCTCCACATATCCACTTGTCAAAAATACCAGCGCTTCCCTATTCTTTCTCACACAAAATGAATGACATTACCTTGCCTATGTAATAGAAACGAGTTAAGGAAGCTCATTTGTCTGTGCCTACCATAGATTAAATTATACTTATAAGAACCCCTTCTAGAGAAATGAGGAGGCCACTCAGCTAATGCTCTTAACAAGCAGCTGAAGAAGAGAACACCAGTCATGTAAATCAGGTAATTCAAACAGGACAGCTGACACAGGATTAGAACCCAAATACTTCAAAATCCCCTCCCCAAAAAGTGAGAGCATAGGAGCTGACTTCTGTCTCCACCACAATCAATTAACTTGTTACATTATCATTACTTACGTTGTTCTTCTAAAATCTTTCTGAAGAGTTGGATACTCTGGCATCTTCCTTATGTCTTCCCAGTCTTTATCTTTGGTAGTGTGGAAAAAGAAAAAGCATTTACAATTCTGAACGTGTAGGTTAAGTAATACTCAAGAAGAAATAACTACAGGAGTTGACTTCCTGTTTGTGGGCCAGTGCTATTGTTCTTTAATTGTCAGCATTTACAAATCCATCAAACTGACAGTTTCTTCATACCTATACAAACAACTTGTAATTTCCTTTAGGGAAAAAAAGGAACAAACAACTCACTAGCGTTATGTCTGCAGCTTTAATGAAAATAAATTACCTGCAGGGAATCCCATTACACTGAAAATGCGGTCTAGCTGATCATGATGAAAAGGATTACTTGTTTTGATGTCCTCCTGGCGACAGTGAAAGATAGGTTCTGAAGTCAATAGTTCAGCAAATATGCAGCCAATTGCCCAAATATCTGCAAAAGAAGGGGGATAATTAAGGAAAATTTACTGTACTCAATCGCTCTATTTTCTGTTTCTGCAGTTTCTCAGCCTGTATAACAATAGTAATGCAAAATGCTTCACATTAAAAAACAATGCATTAATATAATACATTAAAAAGGGTAAAATCTGGAGATATGTTTTTTTAAACCAAAATTAGAATCTCAAAAGCCAATTTGTACAGTGGCAGTCCAACACTTAACATATTCACAGTTATGTCAGAAACTTACACAATATTTTCTCACAAAATACCTTAAAGGGCCTTCGGTTGACCAAAGATTACCCCTCACAAAAATACATTGAAATAATACTTCTACCACATATTTCAGAACAATTCCAAACAGATAATTGTCAACCAAATAAATACTAAGGAGAAGACTAATGGTTCACATGTTTAAGCCATCACCAAATGGTACAAGCTAGTTAAAATGAGGAAAAAAAGATCCTAATTTTAATGAAGTGTAGAAGAGTGACTATCAAACTTTGAAAAAATTAAAATCCTACTTGACAACTGACTTCCACAGCAACAATACTTTAACTGGCTCGTCTACATCTCAAGTACATCAAGAAAACAACAGTATGATATTTGACAGTTGGACTTGATGATCTTAGAGATCTTGTCTACATTAATGATTCTATATATTGAAAGGAAAATAAATTCTATTTCATAAAATTGTCATTAATATGCTTTTTTGGATTAAATCTATTGTGGACCAAAACATTAATTTACAAGAAAACAATTTTTCAGATTACATGTATGCGTTCTAGTTACTGCTCATTACCATCCATCTTAGTGTTCTGCATGATCCAAATGGTTTATTATGCATCTTAAAATGAAAGTGTAAACTAAATTTGTCAGTGAGAAGAAGCTTGTTACCAGCATCTCCCTCCAAAAAAAAAAAAGAAATGTAAGGATTTGCTATACTGATATGTGTCTGGGATACTGGGATACAACTTTGGAAAAGGTGTTGAGATCAGAATAATAATAAGCATAGTTTGCTGAATACAAGAGTATGGAGACTTGTGTAGTAATTTAAGTTAAAGTAGATGACCCCAGGAAACGGGTTTTTTGTCTAATTTAATAGAATAAATAAAAAAAACAATTTAACTTTAATGTGTAAGTCTAGGAGATAAAAAATTCTTTAACCAGAGCTTAGTTTATTGAATTCAAACTAAAGAAAACACCTAGAAAAATTCTCATGGTTATTGCAATTAATCTGAGATTTCAAACTCCACTTCCTGTCAGTGGTGGTGTTTGGCCCATGCTGCCTATAGAACAGAGAGTTTTCTTAAGAAAAAGCACTGCTCTCCTTATGTAGGAAATAAAGAAATGAGCTATCACAGTCTATTTACCAAAACTAGTCAGTTCAATTTCCACCATGTTACAGGTGTGGAGCTTTAGGTGTCCCAATATATACCTTTTCTTCCAACCTTCCTTACAGGAAAATCTGGTAACATTTCATTCAGACTTTACAGTTTTGACAGGGTATAACTTGCTCTGTGCATTACATAACATTCTCAAGGTTTTATCTTCCTTTGATTTTCCCATTAGCTTTATCTACATGAAAACAAGATCTTTAGCTGTTGAGATTTTATCTGCTCAAGCAACTAATGCAGCATATTAATCACAATTGCTGCCTGGGTAGTAGGCATAAATTATCTACTCTGGAATGGAAATTACTTATTAACGGAATAATGGAATCTTCATTTAATAGTATCTATTCACTCATTTTCATAGCAATAGCAAATCTTTTTGGAGATGGTTTATCTAGAGGCCAAACGAATCATAGCTCTCTTAGTTTTCCTGGCTTTCTACAGGGCTCAATGCCTATCGCATTGTGAGGGAGAAGCCAGGCCACTGCTCCTTATTCCATTCATTACTGCTCTAGCCAGACTGACCTTTTCCTTTAAAAAACAGGTAAAATCTAGTATTCTCCCTGACAGCAAAGCTGAACTGGCAAATCTCACTGAAATGACACAGCAAACTTCAAAACTGTTTTGTCTTCATTACCTGCAATGTGTGAAAGAGCCACTATACAGTGTACAGAGAGTGCATTTTAAAATGCAGAGAGTGCATTTTAAGCCCTTTGAGAATTCAGAAAGATAAACATTGTACCAGCTGGATGTTACATCTGTATAAAACTTGGAAACTCCCAAGATGGTGTTGTAATTTTCTGTGGGATGGCATTATTGGGCAAGTCAAGCATGAGACTGCTTTAACTTTGATCAATTGTTATATTCTCTAGTAGTTCATATGCTGGGGTTCAAGAACCCTTTATGTTTCTTGCCAGATATTCTCCATCTCCAAAGAACTAATATAAAGGAACACAAAGGAGTTGGTACAGAAAACCTGAAGTTTTAATTTATTTAAGAAAATATTAAATAGATGGAAAAGGCCTTGCAGCCATGCAGCTCAAGCAGGTCAGGGTCTTTTCTTCATGAACCTTTTACATAACCTGATCTTGAACACATCCTTGGCATATATCGATACTATTCACAGTTAATGATTTTCTGCCAAGATTAGCTACCCCTTTTGTTTGTTTCTTCTAAAAAACAGTCATAATTTGCAACAATAATGTACCATATCTGGCAATTTTTCTAGCAGGAATGCATCATTAAATTCTGCTAAGTTTAAATACTTCATAGACACCAGCAGTCTTAATAGGTCTTAATCTCCCACACTGTTCATAGTAGTGAACCGAATACAAATTTTAGGTCCAACTATGGGAAAAAAGCCCTTGTCTAGTGCCATTTAAGGTTTTCCTTTTATGATCCTTTAAAAATTAATGATTATTACAATGATTTCAAATATATTCCAAGTAACACGTACTACTCCTCAGTAGCGGGCAATGACAGAGCAGAGCTTAAAACACACAAGTAGTATTTTTCAAGTACAGTGTATTATTATTCTAATGCACATCATCTGCCCCTAGCACTAAAGAAGCTTCTTATAATGTTATATAAAAATTTCATTATAAATAAAACTTCTTTCAAAAGCAAGCGCCAAAATAAGCGGCAAGAATTATGCAACAATTAATTCTTTCCTCTCCTCTCCCTTCTACAAATGATCAAGACTGTGAGTGGCTTCACTGCTCCTAAGCCAAAGCTAAAACTATTGAAGGCATCCATTTGTTATGTCCTAGACCCACTGAAAACTGGGACACAAAGGTCCTACAGAATTGCACTGGGTACTAAATGTTTTGCCATCTGATGTCTTGGTAGGATGCTAATAAGGTTACCAGAGTAACACAACCATTCCTGTAAAGATGGCTCTGTTTCCTACAGTCTCTTCTTCTGTCATTAGGCTTCAGGACTGATCTGTGGTAAAAGGTTTTTACTGTCTGTTGGGCTGTGTTGTTTTGTTGCTGTTCTTCTCCATCCACCAGACTCACAGATTCCTCACTTTCCCCAAGTTTACAGTGGACCCCAGTGCAAGGCAATTTTGCTCCCTGGCTCTGGAAAGAGAGGAGGAGTGACTCAACCACACAACTTCCTCAGGTTCCATTCAATCCTGTTCTCCACTGAAATATCCTTCCACTATGACAATACTTCTCAAGTAATACATAATTTTATGAAAAGAAAAAAATCCCAGCCTTTTATGGATCACACTTGTGTAAACAGACTTCCCATATAAAAGCCTGTGTGCACAGATTATTAAAATAATTGTATGCTGTCTATGTCACAGTTTTAAAACCTGAGACTCTAATAGCTTTATAGGTCAGCTGAGAAAATCCTGCATGTCCCACTCTACTTTAGCACTGTAGCCAAGAAGCAAGAACAAACTGATGCTGTTTCAATGATAGGGCTGATTAAGCAGACAAATGCCCATGTATTCTTTCATTTCTGTGGCACAATAATCTCATTTCTGTATTTGTTCCAGTATCTTGGAAACATTCTTTAAGAATAGTATGACCACTTAAGACAATAAGACAATTTATTAAGCAATAGCCTTGACCCGTAAAATGAAACATTTTCCCACACATATTAACCAGAACTTTTCACTGAACACAGGACAGAATCCAAGATTAAATACATCCTAGTTCTTAACTATATCAAATAAAAGAAATAAAGAAATTATCTCTTAGTCTCATAGAATTCTTTAATAAAATCCTCTTAAAGAAAGCAAGTAAAGACTTGGAAAACATCTATTTAAGTGAAATCAATCTGAGGAATTCATCATTAGTGAGGCTTAGCATAATGGCATCAGTACTCAACCAAAGTGCTTTTTTCTGTTTTGAACACAAAGTCTACACTCTTGGACACACTGAATGCTGGTAAAGCCAGTGAAGAGCAGAAGAACAGACAGTAGAATACTGCTTCCCTGCACCTGCCAAAGGCTAATGCAATAACCAGGGTACCCAAGAGCTAGTTAGCAAAGTCTTAGCCCAAGCAGAGCTTTTCAGGCTACCTCTAAGAGCTACAGCATTTATTTAAGACCCTACAAAACTTTCCAGTCAAGGCAAGGACATCAAGCACACCAACAGACTGGAAACCTAAAATGGGGCTGTACAGGCAGATGTGTCTCATTTTTTCAAATAGCCATCAATTGGTCTAATGAAAAGATATAACCTCTATTAAAAAATATTATATTTCATGCAGAACACTATAGCACATTCAAGACTTACCTGGAGTCTTTATATACAAGTCTAAGACCACAGAGATAGTATAGAAAAAGAATTTATTCATTTTATGCTGCTTTTAGCATTAGAAATTAGATTTAAGAATATAATACATCCTTAAACGGGGATATCTTTGGTCTGGTAAGGTGAACAGAACATGCCAGTAACACATGTTCTGTTATCATACATATACACATGGGAAAAATCTTCCCATTCATACATCAAGGTCCCAATTTTTATGCGCTTCATTTAAACTTTAGTCAGCAAAACTGAAATTTGAAGTAATGGTTCCTAGCCTTTTAAATTTAACACCTTCTACAAAGAACTGAAAATGGGGTCGAACACTTACATGTGACAAGCTTTTCAAGGGGAAGCAAAAATGGTGTCAGTGTGGTTAAGGGTCAGAAATTTGCTTTCTCTTTGATGTTAGGCAATGTTGACCAATTTTTAACAAACAGCATCTCAAGAGACCTTGACTGAAGAATAACTTACACTTGTAAAGCCACAAAGTGCTGCAAACAGAACCAACACCTTCCACTAACATGAGGGATGTTCACAGCCAGCCAACCATGTATTTAAGAACAATGTTTTATTTCAAAAGTGCATCATCTTCTGCGCCATGACGTAATATCAAGATAAAACTTTTAACTGCAAAAAAAATACTAACTTGAATTAATAATGAAATACACCATCCTTATATTTCTTTATAACTCTGTGCATTCAAACTAGCATTTTAAACTAAACTGCTTTCTTCTCATGTTTGCACCAACAATTTAATTAATTTCAATGAATACAACTCTAAATATTTTAAAGTATCTTGACCGAAATACTGAGTTCACTTAAAAAATTTGTCATTTTCTGCGGTGCTTTAATGGGCCAGGCTTTCATCATTCTCTCTTAACAGAGGTATTCAAGGTTGCCAAAATATTTTATTTTCCCAGTTAAATTTCTACTCTGCAGTATATCATTAAATGAAGATCCTGGATTATATGATTTCAGACTTCTGCTATGCATTAGATACATTATCTAGCTTGCAACATTAGACTAAAATTACTGTCCTAAGCTTGACAACACAGGTACAATAGATTTAATACAGGGAGTGGCAACAAATCCAGAGGCCCTAAGTAATCCTTTCATGCTGCAAAAATATGATTTCTAACAGAAAATCCTGTAAAAGAACTTAATCCTTAGTTTACAGAACTTCACATCCAAGAATTTGCAAATTCCAGGTTTATGGTTCTATATTAAACCTTGTATTTAAAATGTGCAGATTCCTGAAGACAAGAATCAACAAGGCTGAAATCTTACCAACAATTGTAATCCCAGAGTACAAGAATTTGACTTTTGCCAGCATTAGTACCTTGACAACTAAACCTTCACCAACATTATATTGCTTTTGCAAGGATTTCCAGTAACTGTCTTCTCAAAGACTCCTCTCCCCATTCCCTCTCCCTCAAACCCTATATACCACAATTTCATCAACAATTTTTTAACTCCTCACTTGTGTCTCCAAGACTACTGCTGTACAGACCAGATTATCTACTACAGTAGCTAGGAGTAGAGCAGCTAACTTCCTTGGGAGCATAGAGTGATGGTTGCATGAATGCAGAATAACATGACAGTTCCATCTTCTTTCTCCTCTTCTCTCAGTTCCTCCAGAACCTGGGGTTGCTCCAGCCCCAAATGGTGTCATTTCAGGGCAAAAAATTAGGTCAGTGGGACAAGCACTTAGTTCTGGCATGGAAAGGGTAGAGTCTTGCATGTTCCCTGACCCTAAATCTTTAGATGGTTGGAGATGGCAGAGGAACATTACAACAACTCCAGAACCTCCAAGATTTAGCAAAGAACATACTGCTACTTTTGTTTCAGCAACAGCCATGCTGTCCACAAGGTCCACGAGGTACCCTGGCAAGCTGTCAAGCTCTTCATGGAAATAAGGGTAAAAAGAAAAATGGACTTTCGATGACAACTCTGCAAAAGTCTGAGGAATGTAATGGGTGACAAAAGGCAGCTTTGTAGCTTCAGGGCTACTTCCCACTATCAAATATCAAACCACAGCTAGCAAAGGAAGTATGAAAATCTGTTGCAAAGGTCACGAATCTCTCTTACACTGCAAAGTATTAGCCAGGTCTAATAGAGAAATTGTTACTATTTCCTCCTATAATGATGACAGAATTAAGAACAGGCAACATTAGCCACTGTTTGCTAAAATTGTATTTACAAAGCTTTTTCAGGAAACATACACAGCTCTACATTTTATAAAAACATTTGAAAAAAATTTCTGACAATAGAAAATAAGAAAGCAGTACATATTCTCTGAAAGGGAAATACACTTTTTTTCTAATTAAATGCAAAATATTTTAACAAACCAGCTTTTTTTGTACACAGTGGAATTCTTTGCAGGTTAACTCCACACTAACTAAAGAGGAAGACTGAGTTTGTTATCTGTTGTTTACTCTCACTTGGCTTGTGTCTATAACTATTACGACTTTTAAACAGATCCAATATGTCAGCACCTACAGAGCTAACATAAAGTGAGCAAAAGTCCTACTGTCTGGTAGACTGAGTTGTTACAAGGAACATCTGTGAAGAATACTTTCTTGTACTGTTCCAATTCACAAGCCATGACAGTCTTTTCTAGAGGTTATCAAAGTTTCTGAGGCCTACTTTATTTCAGTCAGCAGAGAGGGAGGCACACAAAGATATACTGTCTTGCCTCCCAGAGAGTACCACTGGAGAAGCTTCTTTGTCCTTCCAAACAGAATGTTTTACTTTACAGTATATTAACATGTTTGTTACTAAGGTTTTCAGCCTTACAGCTATTTCTAGTAAGGCACTGACAGTAACTCAAATGTAATTATAAGCAACTCCATTGGATAATATATGAAATAAATTGGTGTGAAGAGTAATTCTGCTGTCAACCAGTTACTGACATGAAGTCAACTTGTGAAGCAATGATACCTGTCCTGAAAACCAGTCATTCTACTCAATCAGTGCTGCAGTGTTGAAAGTTTCAGTTGATATTGCTGAAGTAATTATGCCTGAAGATCAAACTGATGGATCAGTTAAAACAACTCCTCTGCACCAGAAGCATGCATCTTGTTATGATAATAGGCACTTGGTTTTCAGCCAAAATCAACTTTTAGGAGCCAGCTCTTCAAATCTGGTAGCAAAAAGTGCACATTAAAAGCTACTGAATGTTGCACAGTAAAGTGAGGGTAACATGTTTATGGAACCAATTTTCACAATAAAAACTCCTATCTTACTTCCCCTAAGCAATCTGTCTTTTAAAAAATCTAAATCTATTTTTTTAACTGAGTTCATGGCGCATGTTGCTCTGGAAGATTAGAGAATCAATGTGCTGCTGCAAAAGTCACCTGTGTTTGGTACAGGGCAAAGTCAGTGAGATACTAGGAATGAAAAAGCTTGCCCATGTGAGGCCCCATGGTCATTAACAGTTTGGAAGACAAAGCTGATATTTGGAGGGGAAAATTGAAGTAAAAAAGACATGGAACTAGAAGTATGACCAGTATGGAGGATTTTTGGCCCACAAATCATTGATGCCTCTTGCTGTACATGGGACCAAGTGTACACAGATGTTTGAAGGCACCTCTTGCTCAAAAGTGGGTTTTCATCACAGAGCTATTGAGCTATTGCTATAGAGGATATTCTGCCTTCTGACTATTTTTATATTATTTTTCATGCTCTAAAATAAGTCATATACAGTTAAGTCATAGTAATCATCATGCAGCAGTAAATCTGCCAGGATACTAAACAAAACTGCAAAAGCTTCCAGTACTTCCCTTCATAAATGCTGCAAGGGGAGAGTAATGAGAATACAAAAAGTACTGAATGACCACATGTGGAAGTTTACAGGTTAATTTACCAAGCAATCCAAATCAGGACAATTAGCAGATTGTAGCTGTGTTGAAGACTTTTGTGGTTTTGTTTTCCTTTTCTTTCCTTTTTTGTTTTTATTGTCTAGAAATATGTAAGTTTGTCAAGTAAATTGCAGATGCTAAGTGACATCCCAGGTTTTCAGATAATTAACCCATTCATTGAGTTAACAAAAACAATTTACAGCATGCTTGTACTGGAATTCCCTATTGCCCTTAACTGACTTTATCTTCAGGACAATACCATTAAATTGTGTCCTCATTTTATAGATAATGAAACAACACTTGGGATGGAATAAATTAAATGTGGCCAACTACATATAACCCTTGGGACTGAATCAGTATTTAAAGCCAAGTCTTTTGAGACCCAGCTCACTGTCCTAAGAAATGAAAGTTTGCCCCACATTACATTACCTCCATTGGTTTTATATCAGCAGAGACAGGTCAGACCCACAGCACTGTCCTCATTCTTCTTACTATTAAACTACTACACACTTCTCAGACTCTTCAGTGTTGACAATGGCCAGCAGCTAATTTCCAGACTTACAGTATTACTATTTGTGAAGCAAGAGTAATAGAGGTGTTAGAAGAAGGCAGGAACTGGATCACAAAACAGTTAATGTGTTAAAGTGTGCAGCAATCCCATGTACAATATTCCTTGAGTTGATGCCAGTATCCCAAGCTTCCCAAAATACTTACTAATATAGCTTTAAAATGTTCTAATTAGGTGATCTAATAATCCTTTATATAACTTCAGATTTCTTAGATTATTGTAATCAAAAATAAAATACTATACTTGTATAGTCTTTTAGGTATATTTTGCTGTTTTAGAGAGCAAGAGGGAAAAACAACAGTAAATGACCTGGTACTTGCAATAACTAGATAAGAGAGCAACAATTAATCCTTGGTATTAAAATATTTTGTCTCTCAGAAAAAGTGTAAGAACAACTTTGATAATATAAATTAAGAAAGTTTACCACATACCAGAAGAAGTTTACTAAAAAATATCATCTCAATCCAATTACTCCTCATGTTGTATAACATTTCCCAGGGCATGAACAAGGCTCCCTTCTTGGTTACGCCTGAGTTTTTCTTTTCAGTATGCATAAATCAATATTTTTCAAATCTCTCTAACTTAGTTTATTTTTCTAGTTTTTCCACAACCCCTTCCCCAAATCACAACCTCTCACAAACAAGAATGTGAATTCCTATGCAGCAATCAAATGCTGACTAACTATGGATTTGTTCTTATTTCTCATGGATGTCTAAAAGCAGTCCTCCTGCTCCCGTGGCTCCACAGACAACAGGTGTGGAGGTGTACAAGAACCTTCCCTGTACATTTTTCATGGAGAGTTTTCAGTCTTTTGGCTGATCCCACCTGTAATTTCTGGTTTACCAGATTTTCCAGATAGGTCTTATTTTATTTTCCTCCCAACCTTCACAGAATATGACACCAAAAGAGCTTCAGGCATCAGTCCAAGATTTCCAGAGGCCCCACAGCCTGGCCAGCATGCCAACAATCTGTGCATGCACAGTAGGGACATCTGATGCACTCGGAATGTGTGGGACTCACAGCACAGGCAATATGGAACACATATGCACACATTTCCATCCTAAATCCTACATAATATACCCCAGATATTTCCCTCTCTTTTATTCCTGCAAGAGGTCAAATGCAATTGTTGAAACTCTGATGGATCCCAGCATTTGTTATAAATTCATTCCCTCTGATAACACCAAATATCTTCCTGTGACATTTGCTTTCAAAGGCATTTTGACATCTCCTTATACCTTTCACACATTTCCAGCTTCCATAACTGCATGGTAGTCTGGAAATAGAATGAGGTTACAGCGCACTACCCAGGCTTTGAAATACAGTTTCTTACACCTAAGTCTCATTTGGGCTGGTAAATGCAGTTACCACACAGCCATTTCTGAGAAGTGCAAAAAGAAATTGAGATTTCTCAGGTTTCCAGATTTATTTTTTCACTATGAACAAGCCCATCTTTTTTTTTTCTTCAGGACAGTGTTTTATCCTTCCTTAATGGATGGCTGAATGATCACTTTAAAGAATTTTTTTGTCAACAAACTCCTAACCATCTAAAATACTAGAAGCCATCTGATGCCATTTATCAAACATGTTATTGTTTTTAATAAGACAAGTAGTTAAGAGAGGTAAGATAACATGCTTGTTTGATAGCACTGATAACTATACGAGCTGCAGCTTGATAAAAACAAGTCATAATTATGTTAGTACCTTGATATGCTACAAGAAGAATGAATCATAGTGGAGCTGCCACATACTTTCTCAAAAATCTATGATGAAAGAGTTCTTATTATTTGCTTTATCTATGAAAACATTCTTTTCTAATCAGATATTCTCACAGTGAAAAAAACACTCTGATTAATGTATCCTTTCAAGCTCAAAGTCAGCTTAACTTTTCCTTCATTTTACCACAGTCATTTCCTTTAGTTTCCTTAAAATTAAACTGAAGAAGTTTTTGCCCATACATGAGAGGAGCACTATACCTTGTACTTCAACCTTGTTTCTTAAGTATTTTGAACATAAAGGCATTTTCTGTTGTGTTGGACTTTCCAGTTGTTCAGTAATTTTATTAAAGTGTCCATGATTGCATGCAATTTACATTTTCACAGCTACTTGGTTTCACCTGAAGCTTGTTCAAGTTACTTTTGTTTGCAGGTTTAAAGTATTAAGACCTGATGAACACAGAAACATATTCTGGTTTTGAATTTTGATGCAGAAAATGCAGAAAACCTCCACGGGCTATAGTGAATTTAGAAAAAACTAGTATTGTGGTAATGGAATAGAGAATGAACTTCAGCTTCTACAACACTATTTTCCAAATTTGCATTCATCTGGTAAATTAGTTACTTGTAACTATGGTAGCAGATGTTACATGTGAAACTTTTATTAACAAGTTTGGCTTACATTACAAACATTCACAGTTCAGGAAATGAAGTATTACACTTCATGAAACCCTAACCTTTTTATTATTCTTTTAACATGCAGAAAGTGAAAGCTATTTCTGTTCTTTAGCAATAGTATTTTACTGATTCCTATACCTCTTTAAAACATAAAGTTAAATATATGATGACCAACTATTGTTCAGCAAGGAAAGAAATTAAAAGTAGAATATTTAATTAGTATAAAGAAATAAACTAAATAAAGGAATTATATTGCTGAAAAACCACCCCTAAAATAATGAAATATGCTTATGTATTGTTTTGTGTAATATATAGCACTTTCTAAACAGATTGCATTTACTCCAATTTTCACTCAAAGTTAAACCCACAAAATGTAACCAAGACCAGGTCCAGAATTCAAAGACAAAAATCCTGAATAAGTCAAAAGTCAAATTCTAATTTCAGTCTTTGATCTGGTACGAGAATTATTTACATGCAAGAAAACACACCTAAGGGCTTTATTAGAAGAATAAAACCAAATTGGACACTATAGTAGACAGTATCCAGGGTACTTTGAATACACTACTAATAATGAAATTTTATGTGAAACAAAGATAAGGAAGAGAGTATTACACGTAGAATTCAAAAACATACATTTCAAAGAAAGTAAAATCAAGACCATTTCAGTAAAAAACTAAGCAGACATCTGAATCATGTAGAAACTGTTGGACAACACTAGGTTGCTGCAGAAGAGAACTGATGACAATGATTTCCTTGTGAATTCAAACAAAAATATTTCTTACTATGACAAAATAGAAAGAGAAAACTCTGCTTTTAGCCTTATCTTATTTGCATTTACTAATAAATAAAAGTTATGTATTATCCAGTAGACATGGAAAAATAGCTATGGAAAACAAGTAGCTATAGTAAATAATCTTTTTTTTCATTATTTGCTATATCTAATCATCTTTCTTCTAAATTATTCTCTCCAACTCAAGAGCAATTAAATGAGAATCTTAATTTCTGAGTTGTTACTAAAAGCAATACATTAAACTTCCTGAGAATTATGTAATATTAAGAGATAATAAAATTGTATTTCTTGCACAGAGATTTAAGAGAAAGTTTGAAGAGTTGCATCCTTTGCCAAAAACATCAGCATTCAAATTAAACTCTCACTAGCATGCTTAGCTCATGAAAATGGCCCTTTTTTAAGTGCACATAGTGCTAGAAGCAAAACACAAGTCTGGACTCAATAAATTGCATGAACATCATCACTGTCATTTTGTTATTCACTTCTTCCCTTTGCCTTAAAGCTGCACATAGATCAGCTCCATGCACCTTTTTTCTTCTTCAGTCACGTGCTTCTCTAATCCTTCAGTCAGCCTACAAATCTCAACTTGCAACTTTCCTTGTTTTCATTTCCATATTTTTTATTTTGCTGGCCAAAACTGTTTTGAGTTCCCTCAGCACTCGCACTGCATGCTAGGTACTACTATGCAACCATTCAGACCCTTCTGGGTGACTCACTGGTGTGATACAAGAAATAAAAGCCTCAGAAATAATAAACTACTAGCTAGATCTCTCCAAAGTACCATTGCCCTTTGAAGTTTCACAGGAACTTCTTTCCTGTATTTTAGTATAGACTAGAGATCCCTCAGGGCAAACCCCAAGTTATTTATGACATAATTAAACAAACAACAGCATTATACTAATTCATCCTTCAAAGAGATACCCTGAGATAGTGGTACATATCACTCACCCAAATCTCCAAACAATATGCCATCTATCAAAACCATATAGCTGTCAGTTGAGGTAACTTCCCCATACCACACACGCAGGGCACTCAGTAACCTGGTCCATTCACATCAGTGTTTTACACTAGGAACATAGGGCAATTTAAGCATCTAATTTACAGGTGTTTGAGGCAATCCTGTAGGTATTTTCTTTAAAACACTTCAGCAAACACAGACTTAGTAGTTAGAAGCCCAGTCTGCATAGTGGCAGATGCCACTAACAGGGCAGACCCTAACAGTCTGCTCCTGCCACCATGGGATTGTGCCAGAACCATGCAGGGGACAGGGGCATCACAAGGCTCCAGCTCCCACTGGAGCAGATCCCCTGGGATGCCTGTCTCAGCTGAGGCAGAGTTCCAGAGGGAGAGTGCTGCCATGCAGGAGTCAGCCTGCAGGGTGACACTGGCTTCACACTGGGACACACACTCTGGTTGGGGCACTGGGACATGAGCACAAGGAGCTGTGGGAGGAGGTGAACAGACCATAAGGCATCATGGAGAGCAAACAAAACACAGATAGGGTTACTTCAGGGATGCTGACAAGATTTCTAGTGGACTTGGGAGTAAACTATATGTGTCATTCCTCAGATCTGCTGCTGAGGAAGAATGAAGAACTGGTTGCGGATATGATAATCAATGGCAGCCTTGGCTGTAACAACCACGAAACAGTGAAGCAGCAAAGGCAAGAAGCCGAGGTAACCAGCATGCTTAGAAGCTGGAGAACCTGTTCCAGGAGAGGATACTGAGGGACATGGGCTTGTTCAGACTGAAGAGGAATCTATGAGCAGCCACCTCAGTACCTACAGAGAGGTCATAATGATAATTGAGCTAGGCTCCTACAATGGCATACAGCAGGAGAGTGAGAGATTACTGGCATAAACCAAAACAAAAGGTTGTAACTAGGTATAAAAAAAATAAAAATTCTTCACTACAAGGACAATTTTGCATTGGAACAGGTTAACCAGAGAGGGTGTGAAATCTTTGTTATTAGAGGTTTTCAAGATGTAGCTGGACAGACTCCTCAACAGACCAGGAAGAATGCAGAGTGGGCATTGCTTTGAACAGGAGGATGAACAAGACACCTCCCAAGGTCCCTTGTGACTGTCTACAATGAGTATTTTTCTTTGGATTAAGTTTTTGGTATTGAAATGGATCCTCACTTTTGATACTTCCGCTTTTCCTGCAGAGCTTTCCTACAGTACACAAAATAAATTTCTGCCCTGGAGGATTCCAAATGGAAGTGGAAAGCAATAAAGAAATTGGAAGTGCAAGTCTACGTCAAAAAGTCAGGTGCGTCAGTTCATTCATTCTCCAAACCTTCTGCTGTATATGGCAGTTGAATAAACAGGAGTTATTATTAAAAAACCACACTGTAAGTCTTAAAAATGTTGGTCCACCCAAGAGAACACACAAACTGAGATGCCAGTACAACACAGTACTTTGTAACTCTCTGAACAAAGGCTCATAGAGCATCTCCAAAAACCTCTGCAACAGAAAAATGCCTGCCAAGAAAGTCACCTCTGTACTAACAGGAATGATTTAACATTATTAACAAAGGGTCACTGTTTCCTTTGCAGTTCAATATATAAGCCAACCATGCAGCCAGGACACCTCCCACGCACCTCAACGCTTTAATTCTCCAAACAGCTGGGCACCAAGGCTGATTGTGCTTCACTAGAGTGGAAAGAGCCTGGCTACCAGCATTTCCTGAACATGGAGCTTTGTAAGTGATCAGGAATAAATGGTTTGAAGATTATGCACAGCATAGGAGTCCAGCCTTCTGCTTATCAAGTCGCACATTTCATAGACGTATCCGGACATGTAACACCCTACAGGAATGCCATAGCTATTTCCCTTTCAAAGGTTTACAACATTACAAGATTTCTAAGCCAATATTAAGAAAACATATAAACTAATTCAAATGATATTTTTGTTTTAAAAACAAAACAAACTAGATATTTAAAATGTCTAGGTTATACTGAAAAATAAAAGAATAGTCCTCAAGAAGTTTTAATCTTGATTAATCTTTTATAGATGGGATCATCTGCTACTACTTCAATGACAAACCTCAAAAGCAGCTCATCAGCTGACCATCCTATCTATTATAAGGCTAACAGAACAATATCCCTACAGAACTTGCAGGCAAATGTCTTTCTTACAGAACAACTCACCAATGGCCTTTGTGTAATGCCTGGCCCCAAGTAACAGCTCTGGAGCTCTGTACCAGAATGTCACCACAACTGGATCCAAGTCTGCCAATGGCTTCAAAGGTGAGTTAAACAATCTTGCAAAACCCATATCAGCTGGGGAATGGGGATAAAAAATGAGAAGAGTATTTAAATTTTAATACAAATAAATCAAAATTCAACAGTATTGTCAAAAACAATTACAACAACTGCTCAAAAACATTAAAAATTACAAATCGAAATTTCTAGCAAAACAAAAGCTACTTACAACAATACTGGACCAAATTTTTCTAAGGCTAAATTCCATTTACTTCATTCCTAAGACTATGAAGGATAACATCTGATGTGTTTTCACCACGGCATTGTAAGACTTTACATAAATTTTACATTTTTTAAAGCTGCAACAAAAACTTGGTTAACTGAAGTCAAGAGTAGTAGGTCTCTAATGTACATTTTCACCTTTATTTTTATACATGCTTACAAAACTGTGAAGTCCATGCTCACAAAACAGTGACTGCAATACATTTAGCCAAGTTGCACAACTAAAATGACTGTAGTGCAGATTGTTTTGTACTATTTTTCAAGGCATGCCTCATACATGATTTGGAGGAATGAGCTCTAGAGTCAGTCAGCATGCACTGTTAGGGAAGTGTATTTTAAAACTAAGCATTCTTTCTACAGAACTCAAAAGTTCTCCTTAGAATGAGCCTAGTAAATAACAGTAAGAATTGAAAGAGGAACAATAAAAAATGCTACATAGGAAAGCACAAAATTTGGTGTACCTTCAAACCCACACATTTTAAACCCAATTCAAACCTGAAACTTTTCTTTTACACAAACTTGAGTATTGCCACACGATTTATTTAAAAAATGTAATATCTACATCACTGAAACTGAGAAGGCAGTTAGATTATGGATAAAGACCATCACAGCTACATAAGTTACTCACCTTTGGATCTCTACAAGCATTCAGTAATGTTATTTATATTAAAAAAACCAAACAAAACCAAAAAACCAACAACAAAAACAAACACAACAAAACAAACAACAACAAAAAACAGCAACTAAAAAACCCAAAACCAAAACAACAACAAAAAAACAACCTACCAAAAATATCACATTCCAAAATTTATAAGTAACAATACTAACTTATGCTAAGTGATCACAGTAGAAGTCAAAAGAACCCTGGTCATCACCAATGTTCTCTGTGCTTACTGCTTTTTTGTTTCATACAGATGCTTTTATGTCTCATCCAATACCCTTGGCAAGTTTACAAAAGTCTAATAATATATTCAGAATTTCTCAAGTCTGTAAATTCAGTGAATGAGATTTAAAATTGAACTAGAGGTTGTAGATACATACACTCAAAGAATACTGAAGATCTGTTTCTATCTTACACAGAAGATGCATTTCTTTATTATAGTAATCTCTTAGCTGCACAATTAAATTTTCTCAGAAAGTTTACCTATTTTGACTCTTCCTCTTTCAGGACCTTCACCCATTACCAGAATGTTTGCTGGTTTCTGGAAAACAAAAGAATTTTTAGCTGATCAGCCTTTAATGATTATTTTTGAGAATAATAAAATTACATACATTTATTTTATAATGAAAACATTTCCAGAAATATCCTTAGAAGTCTAAAATTACCATACCTTTATCTTGCTGACATTTAGTTTTTCTCTCTAGTCACCAATTTCACAATTAGAAAACAGAAATATACTTTGACATTTCACAGTAAGAAATGCCATCTTTAATTAAATGTGCATTTCCATTGTTATGAGAATAATTATATTCACTGGAGAGATTTTCTTCTAGAGGAAAGTTTTATATTAGGTTAACTTTTATGCTCAATAATGTGGCAAAAACCACTTTGGCTAGTATAGCTTCTAAAAAGTGATGCCAAATCTTGGTATGCAAGTGCGCAGTTGAGAGTCACTTTTGTTTTCATACTATATAACTACATTTTTAGAGCTGTGCTTGTTTTTTAGTGTACAAATGATAAAAATCACATGGGCAAAAGCCCTTTTGTCCCACAAAGTTGATTTCATGCTATGAGAATTCTCTTGAAACAGGAGTATTTACAAACAGCTACATCCCAAGAGCTTTGACAGTGTAGACAGCAGCTTTACAAGTAGAACAAAACCTTCATAGGCTTTTTTGCAATCTATTTGTTTGCAACCAGCTGTTTGTGAACACCACATAAAATCTGCACATGACATCACAGCAATTGTTCTGCAATTAGGATTTAGGTTCCTGGACATCAATAGTCATTCCTTGGAAGCTTTTGCCCTATTGTGTTAACAGCTGTAAAAAAGTAAACAAGATTGAAAACATTAAGTGATTTGAATGAAGAGATGCATAACAAAGCTTCAAAGCAGAATTTTTGGAATCCTAATCCAAACAATAATTATATTTAAATCCTTAATGCCTGCAGAGGGGTCTGCTCAAGCAGGATTTGTTCAGAAATCTGAAAGAGATGTCCAGAAAACCGATGTCAGAATCTCACTTAAATTCTCAGTTCCTTGTTGCTATTTACCTGAAATGAGACACTCACACTAGGGTTACTAATTTGGCTTAAAATTACACATCTTTAGCTTTTCTGAAAAAGCAAACAAAGCACCCTACCTCACACCTATGCTTTCTCCTCCCCCCAGGACGCTGTTCCTCCCACCTCACACCCTGTGCTAACATTATTTCTTCCCTGGCACTAACTACTGCCTCTCTTTCCAAATGCCTACTTTATTCTTCCTTTTTAAATCTGTAATTCTCAACACCATCACTTTTAACTCTATAAGTTAACTGCCCAACATATATTCGAACCATTCAAGAAGCAGTATGCACTCCCTTCTTGGAAAATACGAATTATTTCTATTGACCTTGAGCAAACACCAGCAAATCTAGGAAAGAGAAATATGATGCTTGCTCTTAGCTAATATTTAATGATAATAAAATCAACACCTCAAGGCAATTGTTGAACTCTGATTGTATATTTATGTATTGCCCTGAATTGAATATTCTGGAGAACAGAATTATTACCTTCTGCATATTTAGTAACTAGGCAGCATGAGATGAATCGAAGCTCACACTACATTTTATCTCTGTTAGAAATCATCTGGATACAATTGTCCTAACCAAGAGAGCAAAACTCCAGTTTTCTTTATTAAATACTTCCTAAACTTTTGCCTAGCAACTTTGATTCAGAGTTGAGTATCATGAGCTTGCTGGATTGATGTGCCAAAGCCAAGTGTATGAGGTTCAACAGGGCAAAGTGTTGGGTCCTGTCCTTGGGTCATAACAATCCCATGTAGTGCTGCAGGCTGAGGAAAAGTGGCTGGAAAGTTACAGCTGCAGGCATTGGAACAGGCTGCACAAGAAACTGGCAGAATCACCATCCCTGGAAATGTTCAAAAGAATGAGGATTTGGCACTTGAGAGCATGGTTTAGTTCTACACATGGTGGCGTGAGGTTGGACTCAATCTTAGAGGGATTTTCCAATCTTAATGATTCTATAAGTCAAAAATACTTCAACAGACCTTTACATTCAGGATTGGATTTTAAGCACTATAAAATGCATTTATTTGTCAAGTGAAGCAAGCTGATAAAATGCTGTTACTGCATTCATTTATAGGTCAGGTTGCTTCTGATAAAAGAATTAGGTTGTAAGAAATAAATATTATAATCCCAGAAGATCTACTAAGATAAAAATAAAAATCTAAGCAGAAAGGATTTTCAAAACATCTCACAAAAGCCACAGATCACCTCTGACAATATAATATTCTCCAAGCAGCAATTTCTTCACAGAAGAAAGGTCCCAAGTATTTTATCTGCTGACATATCCACAAAATTCACAGAACATTTCAGGTTGGAAAGGACCTCTGGAGATCAAGTCCCAAAGCAGGGTTAATTACAGCAGACTGCTCAGGCCTGAGTTTTAAACTTTTCCAGAGATGGAGACTTCATAGCCTTTCTCTGAAAGTTGCAGTGTTTGACCACTCTCACAGTAAAAAAGGTTTATTGACATACTGTATTTACATCTACTGCCTTCTGTTCTACCACTGGATAGCACTGCAAGGAGTCTGGCTCAGTCTTCTTTATTCACTCTCATTAGGCACATATACACATTGATAAGATCCCACATCAGCCTTCTCTTCTTGAAACTGAATAGCTCTAGCACCATCAGCCTCAGAAAGACTCCCCAAAGCCCTAGGAGACTTACTGACCCCATGAATGCAGGAGATACATTAGATTAGAATCCATGGAAGCAAGAGACTTGTCCATTTATGTATTTTTAAAGCCAGAATGTTTTGAAGAGATGTTGTTCTGATTAAAATTTAAATCTGTTCTAATATGTAATCCACTGAGGATTGGAACCCTGCTTAGGCAGCCAGCAAAGAAACAAACTGATTTATAAACTTAGCAGATGTCATGTTCATTAGCTCATGTGAACCCCTCTGAGAGAGTCAGGGGCAGGGGAAACAGGGAAGGAATGAAATGGGAAACAATTAAAACCTTATTTCCAAAAGAGCAAGCACTTCTCCAGAGGCACCACTACCAGTGTGAAGACAGCATGGATTTCATGGATGGCAACGTGATGCCTGCAGGTTCCCCACTGTGTCAGTAACATCATGCATCGTGGCACCTTCCTGCAAGGTGAGAAGTCTTGGTTCCAACCTGCTCCTTAAGTAACAAAAAGCCTACATCTCAACTTATTTCCCACATGAGCAAATTAACCACTTGATTATCTACTAATCAGCACTTTCTGAGTTCCTCTTGCTAATCAGAGCTGTTCTGTCTAGGAAGGGTTTTTCAATGGATATATGCTAAATTTGATGGGACCCATCTTTTTGAGATGCAATATATCCAGTTCCTGTGCCCATTAATTTTTATTTAATAAAAATAAGCAGCTTTGGAGAAGCTAAAAATATAGGTCAGATATAGTTTTATGGAATAATAGCTTGAATATTGTAAAATTTTCCCCAGAGTCTTCACAATGTACATACCATGGTGAGAGAAACACAACCCTCATAGAGCAGTAGTGCTTGGCTAAACAAGAGGCACCAAGGCAAAGCAGCAGAACTTCATGTACTCAGGTATTGAGGTTTGGTTTACTTCAGAAGGAGCAACTTCCTCAGGAAACTGTATTATGAAGGTTTCCATCATGAGAAAAGGACTACATGAGAAAGGACTACTAAAGGAGAATTCAAATAATCTCTGCTTCTTGGAGAAGGTAGAAGGTATTAGTCCTATCTTAGTTCTTAGTAACCCCTAAAAATGTGGCATTTAAATATCAAAACATTTTGCTCCAAGATAGCCACTTAGTCGACAATAAAATGACATTCTAGTATACTATAGTTACTGGACAGCTGCAAAAATCAGATTAAAAAGCAGGAATTAAAAAGCCCCACATTTCATGTATGTTCAAGCTATATATGTCATAAGCACCAATCTAGTTCCTGACACAAATCCTACTGCTAGCTATTTGATTAAGAAAAGAAGGTTCTAGCTGGAAGGAACCATCAAGAATCAAGTAGCAGCTAAAAGACCAAAAGCTAGCACATAGAGTAAATCATGTGTTTATCCAAGAGGACAGAATTTTAATGAAGTAAGTTTGGGAAGTCCTGCTTAAAATCATTAACTAACTCCTCTAGAGTAAAGGGTAAAACAACCCAGCAAGGAGTATACTTTTCTACCAGTTACATCCTAATTAATACTCTATTTTCCTCATACTTTCCCCTCTTGCTGAGAACACAAACACCAGCTGGGAAGCAAAGTAATACTGCTGCATGTCCCCCTATCTAGTTGCTATAGGAACAACAGAAACAGTAAGAATTAGGAGTCTCACATTTAATATAAGCTATAAAAATGAACAGGCAAATCCCTGCTGAGAAACTCAGTTGAGATTTGACTGCCTAAAAAACATTTGCAAAAAGAGCAAGGTGAACAACAACAAACCATTGAACCAAAAATCCAAAATATTTGCAGAAGGGATGAAGACGACAATGATTCTTTATGAGTCTTTACAATAGGTTCATTACAATAAGTGTGGATAATAACATTTACTTTTCTACATTGGTGGGGGAAGGAGAATAAAGCAATTAAAAAGATATTGGGAAAGAAATGAAAATGTTAGACTAAAAAGTGTGTTTTCACAAATACTAAAAGTGTTGTGACTGGGACTCATACAGACATCCATCTGATGATACACTTCTAATTTTAATATTTAGACTAAAATAGAAGAAAGGTTGAAAGAAAAGAAACTATCTATGGTATTAAAATAGTAAAACAGTTCAAAATGGGAATAACAACCTAACAATAGATGGTAATACTCTAGTTTTAATGATTGTTGTTATCTCCTTGAGTAGAGCAGTGACATAATTCATAGGAGATTTGGTGCAGAATTACAGTCCTGTGAGAAAATGTCCATAGGGACATACCACTTTCCATACACCATTCTTTATTGTTTATATCCAAACATAGGTGTTTCCCTTTTGGAATGTGTCACTGGACAAAGAATAATCTCAAGTTAGGAGGCTTCTATTACAAAAGAGATTGTAAGTCTTACAGATACAAACTCTTCCCACAGTTACTGATACTGCCTTGAGATGAGGTCTTTTCAAGTCTCCATTATTTAAAAAAACAATTGTAAACAACACAGTGTTGATATACAGAGATAATTCCGCTTCACAAGAAATAGGAGAGAAATAGTATTTTTGTCTCAGCTT
Source organism: Anthoscopus minutus (assembly GCA_013399455.1). Lineage (NCBI taxonomy): Eukaryota > Metazoa > Chordata > Aves > Passeriformes > Paridae > Anthoscopus > Anthoscopus minutus. Next base: position 19,333 of record VWYI01025827.1, on the reverse strand, counting down.
TTAGCATGCTGCTTCCCAAATGGCAAAGGCCTTGAGCAAGATGGCAGTGTCCCATTCTGCAGGCACTACTCCAAAGACCACTGAGCCTCTCAGTTCAAGATTAAGAGGGAGATGCTGATTGTTCACCAAAATTCGAAAATTAAGCTTTTCTTCTTCTCATCTGTAAGGAAATGTAGGCATTTCCCTGCCTTAAACCAACACTGTTCAAACCCAGACTGTGCTCAGATCAATAAACTGGCACACAAGTATTAAAGTTGTTGCTAATAATTGAGCTAATTAAATATAATTTAAAAAATTAAAAGGTTCTTAAAAGATTCTATTATTTACTGCAAACCTCCAAATCATTACCACTTCCATTTAAAATACTTCCATATATTGAAATGCATGTAGGAAAACTGTTATCCCTATCACTTTTTTTAGAAAAATGTTTGGTCAACATTTTTCTGATACTGAAGCACTAGACAGAAGTATTACATATAGAGTAAAGCACCTTCACATCTGCTTCTCTTTAGCCTTACACACTGCAAACTCATATGAGAGTCACTATTCTGATTATATAGTACCAATTTCAGCTTGGTTTTTATCAGTTGTTATCCTTAAATAGGATATTATGTTATCCTATATAATTGTTATCCTTAATGTGAAAAAAAACCAACCATATTTTATTACATTTTTGGCCTAGATTTGTAATCCATACAATTTTCTTCCACTATTTCTCTATTTTGTTGAAATGATTGACCTTGAAAAGTAATACCATTAACAATTCCTATCAAGATATTTATCATTTCATTTGAATCAATAATGTAATAATACAGATATTATCAAATTATCAAAAGGCCAAACATAAAGCTGATTACTACAGCAAATGATCTAAAGAGTCAGCAAAATCACAAGGCAAACAAAATGCTTTGAAATGGTAGATCATTCAACTGAACTCAAAATCTACTTAAATCTGAAAAGGAGGAAAAAAAATAAGAGGTAAACACATAAGCTAAATAAAAGACTGCACAGGAAACAATGAGTAGCACAGAATGCTCTTATCCCATCAAGCAGAGTGCTTGTGCCTCCAGGATAATACACTTTAAAAAGGAAAAAAAAAAATTATTGCACAGAAGTAATTGAGGTCAGCATAGAGAAGAGCGGGAATATGTGTATGTATGCAGACACCACAATCAGTGAAGAAGGAGGGGCAGGAGGTGCTCCAGTCTCTGGAGCCAAAATTCTCCTGCAGCCTGTGGTTCAGACCACAGTGAGACAGGATGTCCCCCTGAGGCCCATGGTGATCCACAGTGGAGCAGAGATCCACCCACAGCCTGTGAAGAAGCCCATGCTGGAGCAGGTGGATGCCCAAAAGATAATTGTGACACAGGACTTGTGATCCCATGAGGGACCCATGGTGGAGTAGCCTGTTCCTAAAGCACTGCACTTCATGGAAATTAAAATTTAAAAAAAAAGAAAAAAGACAGTTTCAGTCTGTGAAGAACTGAAACCTGTGGAAGAGACTCCTCTAAGAAGATAATGGAGGAGTGTCTCCCACGGGAGGGACACGGCGGTGGAGCAGGGGAAGGACTTCCCTGCATGAGGAGGAAGCAGTGGCAGAACCAACATGGGATTAACTCGCTGCTAGCCCCATTCTCCATCTCACTGTGCCACTGAGTGTGGGGAAGAGGTAGAGAATCAGGAGTAAAGTTAATCCCAGGCAGAAGGGAGAGGTGAGGGGAAATGCAGTTTTAGGATTTGTTTTACTTCTCATTATCCCGCTCTGATTTTGATTGGAAATTAATTCACCTGATTTCCTTAAGTTAAGTCTGGTTTGCGTGTGATGTAACCAGTGAGTGATCTCTCCCTGTCCTTCTTTCACACCATCAGCCTTTTTCTTCTATTTTCTCTCCCCTGTCCAGTTGAAGGGGCTTTGGTGGGCACCAAGCACCCAGCCCAGGTCAAACCACCATAAAATGGCGCACAAAATTTTACAGCTAAGTGCCACCAGACTGTCTTTTAAAAGTTCCCAAAGAAATTTTTATTACCATTAGATGAATATTAGTGACAAGAGAAACATATAAAAATGCATGGTAAATTTTTATCTCCTCTCTTGGTCCTTATAAAATTATTTCAAAATTAAATGTGTACAGACCTGGTAAAGAAATGGAAGCACGTGCCACTCTTTGAGAGAAAAAAAAATGCTGTTGATTCTGAGACATGGAAACTGCATATTCAGTCACAAACCATGCTGTCAGATTATGGTAGTAACTTATGTATTTTACAGCAGCTGAACGAATACAGTCAAAACAATCACTTACCTCCAGCTACCATGAATTCTAGTAGCAACTACTTTTGCAGAATTTACCTGAGACTGATGGTAAAACATATTACTAACTAGAAGTAGGAACAAACTGTAAAGAAGATAGCTGAAATATTTCTTTGGAATGCCTTAGGAAAAGGTTTTGGTTAAACACATTCCTTGCTTGTATTCATTATGTGTTGAAAGAGGAAATATGCTGTTTTCATATGGAAGCAAGTTAACAAAGAAATCTTTTCATTTTTATATATTCTTATAAAACTTGGCACAAAAAGCAAAGGTAAACAGAAAAAAAACTGTGGCCACAGTGCAACCATAGATCTGCATATATTAAAAAAAAGTCTATGAATTAAGCTTAAGGTGATATAGCCTTCAACAAAAGCAAAGATGTCATTACACAAGCTTCATTGCAGACTGATTTAAACAGCCCCAAGAATCTGGATATTCATCCAGAGGTGAGCCAAAAATCATGTAATGCTTTGAGCTGGATAGGACTCTGGACATTTTGCAGCTCAAAACAGAGCCAATTTGAAGCTGCATCAGATTGCTCAATATCATGATCAAGGGAGCTGCAAGTCTCCAAGTTACCAAGCCCTTCTGGATTCATCTAGCACGGTCTGACAAAAAAATTGTTTCCCATCACCTAATCAAAATGTCTCTTGTTAAAACATGGATCTGTCGCCCCTTTTCCTTTTACATTCCCCTTAAGAAGGTCTCACCTTTCTACAGCCCCCGCAGCTCAAGCCTCCTCAAACCACCAATGCTAGTGCTGTCGAGCTGCAGTGGTAGCACTGCACCTTTGGCTGAACAGCTCCAGAGCCACATGTTTACACCAGAAAAACATATCTAAGATGACAGCATCAGCCTGAAGTCCAGTCTCTAGAACACACTCACTACAGATTTTACCAAAGGGAAAGACAGACTTTTCCACTCCCATCTTCTTTTTAACCAAATCACATGTAACCACACACAGACGTATTTCTAATTAAGTTGCTGTTCCTTCAGTTATTCTCATATATATGCACACATAACACTATGAAATCAGTGGTCAGGTAGAAAATTCATGTCTCTGTTTGACTTGGCTTTTCATAGGTCAGATGTTCTCTTGAGATGTAATTAAGCATTTGCCTCAATTGACATTAATTCTTTAAATTCTCCAACTCACTTCTCTCTAGACCTTCCCCAGAAACGGACAAAATGTCCACGTTCCTTATAAGAATACTCTGCTTCAAAATCCATTTGAAACAATGGTTTATCTTAGGCAATTTCAAGAAAAAATACTTGATTTATGAATCCAGGTGTTTTGATCATTGTTGAAACAGGAAAGGACTATTCACCAACTCTATTCCCTGGTTAACCAATGGATAATATAGTTGCACTTATGTCATTGGAAAATTGACTGTAAACACAAGGGGAATATGAAATAAGAGTAATCACAAGAAGAGAATATAATTCTGGGCTGCATAAAAGTTCAGAAATGAAACAGTCTTCCTTTCACACAACATTTTAGGTTTCTTATGGCTGACAGGTTTTTAAACTAGTGCAAGACAAAAATGAAAACTCCAGACAATTTTGGACGCTGGGCATTGCTTTGATGAAAACAATCTTCACAATGTACCAGTGTACCAATAGTTTCACCCCAATCAATGGCAATACAATTTAAGTGAAAAAAAAAAAGGATGAAAAATCACATTAGGAGCATGCCAAAACATTTGACACAAATTAAATTTCATGTTGCTATGCAACATTATCCAAAGCATTCTGCTGTTACTACTGCTGCAATAGCATGCTTGAACTTAAAATGTTACATGCAACCTTGAAAAGGACAAAGAAGGGGGAAGTCAGAAACAGAAAAATATAATCATAAATTTTCAATGGACAATAAAGCAAATGTTCAAATAACATGCTAAATTCACATTGTCCTTGGTACTTTCAACACATTGCTGTACACACTCCAGCAAAATTCCCATGAAGCTAATCAGCAACCATTCAGGACCTGCCTTTAGACCTTAACTGGGCTCTTTGGGAACACCAAGCACAGCTCAGGACAAGACAGACTGTCCAACGTCTACCACCCTATTTCTGAACATGAGATGTGCAGATCCACCATGCCTAGGAACAGAAGAAAGACTCACCTCAGAATATTTGGAAGAATGCTCTGGTTTTAATGTATTACAAGAAAAAAACCCCAACAAACCACCCAAAAAACAGAGAGGATAATTTTGTTCTGTAAAAGCAGTCAAACTCTTCCTCTGTTGGGCCTTTAAAATATATCCTCAGTGCCCCAAGATACTGTGGTCAAGCCAAGTCTTTGCATCTCCACCATAAAGTTCTCATTGCACATTCTTCACACATAATCTTTACTCAGAATTATAACCCAAAGGCAAATAAACTGAGAAGATATGTACACGTGTGAAACATTACAAACACTACTATTTTCTTCATCTTTTTAAAGGCAAAAGCCAGGAGACAGTAAGTCTGACAGAACAGTAACACAAGAAAGCCTATGCCTGTACTAAGTTTAGGAACAGAATTTAAGAGAAGGGGGAAATTGTTTGTTTGTTTCTGTTACAGCAGCATGAAAATTAGGTACCATAACTGGTAATTCTTTCAGTTGCAGCACTAAATTCCACCATGGCCAAAATCTGGCATTTGTTTTATACAATATTCTGACAACTCCTCTTGATTTAGTAGGGTTATTAAGTCAGGAGGATGAAGCCTCTATCCAATCAAGCAATAAATGACTGAAAGTGAGACTGGTGACACCATCGTAAAACATTTTCTTAATTGCCTTTCACAAAGTATCTTTGGAAGTAAATCTCCAATATCTCCATTCCCCCAAGTCTGGCAGAGTCAAATAATTAACAAAGCTTTTCTGACTGCAATAAATAATATAGTACCAAATGAATAGATATAAATGTAACCTGTTTTCATTACAAACAAGCTTCTGCTTGGATAGCTTAGACTGACTGAATTAGGTTGAAATATTAAAAGCCCTTTAATGGAAACTTCAAAGGAGGAAAAGAATAGGGTAGCATGATTACCTGAAGTGGTTACTTCCATGTTGAGTGGGTTTTAATGAGTCCCTTTTTGTCTGCATATGGACATGGGAATATAGCTGAAGGGACTCAGAACTATGGAATACATTTTTTTATTGGATTATAAACTTGGCAAGATTTAGAAAAGCAATAAAAATATTAAGTTTTATGGAACTTTAAGAATCAAAGGTTTATGTCTAGTAATATTTAATATATTTTTATTAGCTCTTTTCAGTTTATTACATACAAAATTTTGTAGCATCGAGCTATATTTTTTATCCATTTTTACATATGCTCTTTTTCTATGCTCATTATCTCAAGGCTGAAAAAGTGAAATCCCATCTCTTCTCCCCTCCTCCCTTCATGTTGAGTCTAAAGACCAAAACTATCCCTTACCTATATGCGCAATTCAAACGCCTGTTATACCATGGCATCAGCCTCTTTCTCAGTGTGGAAACAATCTAGATCAGTGATTTATAATGTAACCCAAATCCTTATACATAGTCTTTCTTAGTGTATCTTCTTAAAGCAAGCTCCCAAGTTCCACTCTTTGCAGGGCTAAGACACCCTTTTTTCCTCATGGTTTGCCCAGCAGATCAGTTTTCAGGTTTCAAGGAGAAACTTTATCACCCTAATACAAGCCTTACTGACTGGTATTTAACAGTTCTCTGGACCCTAATGTCTCAAACTCACCATCCAGTTACCATGTTTGGACAATTTACTCATGTATCTATTGAGACAGCACAAACCCCAGGCGTCTTGCAGTGGGAAAAAAGCAACTACAGACCCCAAAGCAAGCAGATAGAAAAAGTAACCCTGTTGAGCTGACACATGCATTACAAACAAAGCTAAATAAAACATAACCTTTGAAACGCATCCTAACAGAAACTTTTTTTGCTAGTTTATCATCATTACCCTTTTCACCTCAGGACCCAGATTAATTTTCTCTCTATCTCTCAGTGCTCTTCTCAGCTTCCCGACCTCTGGGAGATCCTCAGGTTCATGAAGACTGATTTTTAAGAAGACAAGCATCAGTGGACAGCTACTTCAGCAAAAGTTATATCTCAGACCCAGTCTTGCAACAAGGTTAGAGAAGCCTCATGCTTCCAGTTTTCTCTTGGAGGTTTTCCAAAGGTGCTCCTGAACAAGCAGCTATGAAGTCTTTTAAGTAACCAGTAAATGCAGCCAGCTGACAGCATGCTACAACTATATGTAGGTGATATTCATTTCCACTGCTATTCAGAAGACACTTGTTTCAGAACATTAACCAGATTATAGGAGAGCAGAATCCTCATGCCATGTCAAGAACTGTCCTGCCTCTGCAGCCCACATCTCCATTAATGTACTCCTTAAAGCAGGGTCCCTGGGCAGCTGCAGTGCTCATCCCTGAGCCAACCTGCTTGTGTGCTCAAGGTACTCTGGGGCTGCAACAATTCCCTTGGATGAAAAGGCACTGATGAGATTTTATGAGGCAGTGAACCTCACAGGAGACACAGCAAAACATTTCTGGATATACTGCTATAGCAGTATTCAGTATGAGACTTCAACATTTCAAAGTTAGTAAAGTACCAACAAGATAGAATGATTCTCTGAAATCTTTTTAGGTTTTTTTTAGAAGAAAGAAACAGATAACAACAGCTGTGTTTGCAGATAGATTCTTAAGCTCTAGTTGTAGTATTTCTACTTGTTTCCTGAAGCTTGAGATGTATTCATTACTTGCCATTACTCCCACACATAGATGAGATTAAGAGATACTAAGTAGCTCATCTGCATATGTTTACAATCATGAGGTCTTGGTAATGTTTCTCAATATAAATGCACTCCTTAAAATTTAGAATAGTACTGCATTCCCTTTTTTCTCATTTTATCAGTAAATGCTAGGGAAAGGAGCTTAATACTCAGCTGAGATTCAAATTTTTACATCTTCCTTTTGTAGTATAAGCTCCAATTATCACAAATCCAGTGTAACAATAAAGGTCTAGATGGTCTAGATGTGCCTGAAGAATTGAAGAACTAACCCTTAAATCAGCACTAATTCAGAATTATCAGCATCTCAAAACAATTTGAAAGCATCTCATGACAACAATTATTCACGTAAGTTAAAGGTCATATGTGTTTAAGAAGGTTTTCCAGTGATTAAGATAATTTTCTAACCGGCCAGGCAGGAATGCGCATGAACCCTTTCAATACAGAATGTAGTTTCCAAAATTACCATAAACAACCGAAAGGCATAGATCTGGAATACTGCTATTCCAAACATAAGTGAATACTGTCTACACAACAACCCAATTCAAGTATTTTATTGTTTGTTTATGCAGCCTTTCTTGCACAAAGGGCACAATATCTAAAGTACCAAAAAACAGCTCCTGCTTTGGAAACCTTGAGTCTGGGAAAGGCCAGTACAGCAACAAAAGCTGGGAGTGAACAGAGAGCAGTGCACATTGTGTAAGGAAGACACAGCAACTGTTCTGACATAGCTCAGGGCTTTGGTTTCAGGGAGGGAGAGAATTTGCAGAACAGTAACCAGAGAGGTTCCTTCAAGCAAAGACAGACACATAAAACATTGAAACTGTGTGGAGCGACAGACACAGACAAGGTAGTATTCTCCAGCCACAGGTATAGCTGGCGAAGGCTGTGAAAGGTATGAAAGCAACAGGGGGAAAAAAGGGCTCTGAATACTGAGACTGAAAACCTGAAAACGGCTGAATAAAAGGAAAACTATTAAAAGTTAAGATTTAATATGTCAATTAAAAAAATTATGGAGACCACAAACTATCTTTTAAGACTTTTGAGCATTTATCCCAGGTACTTAGCTTCTGTATGTGCATTCCAAAACTGCTAAGTTTTCTTGCCTTGGAAAAGAAAAATATATTCCCTTCCCAGATACCATGTTATTTACACAGGTTGACAAATATTTGTATTTTAAAAACTGTTATTGAAAATCAAACAGTTTCACTTTTAAGAATGTAATTTGTGTTTTAGTATCAACAGTCACAGCCTAAGACAAGCTGGAAGCAAAGGCTTTAAGTAGTTATGTACCCTGTCACCTTGGGCACAAGTATTTTTGTCTAACTGTTAATCCAGTTTCCAGGGTTTCACACAGAAAAACATCACTTACTTATGCAGAAGAGTGTTTCCATAGAATATTTGCGGCCATTCATATCAAATCAGCACCTCCAAAATTTCAAAATAAAGATTCTGCAGATGCTGAGGCAAAGTATGCTGGACATGAGCAAGGAAGGTTTCTAACTCCACAACACCATCACTTGAGAGCTGGTAACACTGCTCACTCCTTCCAGTCTAAGAATGTCTTATAGCAATGGGGTCGTGTTTGAGGGCCAAAAATTTCACAAGAGTTTGGACAAATCTGGTTTTGAACCTAAAAACTATGGCCACAAAGACCTCACATTGCATGTCCATGCTAGTGGGAAGTGCCAGGCTCCCTCATACATTTGCTTGTATAACCAAAAGCAGTAGGTTTTCAATGGCATACTTATTCACAGCATAAATGAGTGACATCCCACTTAAAAACTGCTCACAAACACATGCATTAAACAGCTACGTTGTATTCTTAGTATTTGCTATGGGCAATTTCACATGCAGAGTAACATGCTTCAAGTAGCCTGAGATATTCATGCAGCTGGATGAACAAATGAGGCTAAATGAAAGCAGGAATTGTCAGCACCTCCACCAACATGCAGGTAACTTCCATGGGCATGTTCTTATCATGTGGTATCTTGCAGTAAGCACTAAGCAGCCTGCTCCTTTTCATGAAGGTATGAACATATATTTTCCACACGATACCATTGGTAAAAGTGTGCTCACAGGCAAGTACAGCAGCTAAAGGGTTTTGAGTTCATATTCCCCATCTCAGCCACAATAACATCTCCTCCAAGAAAACATGCCTATACTCTGACCTGCAAGTCTTAGAGCAAGAGGTTCCTCGGGTTAGAGGCTACACTGATAACTGAAATGAAAACTGAGGTGCAGCAGATCAGTGATGAAATCTCTCTAGATTAATGAGTTTATCCACCTGACCCAGTATCTTACTGTTTACAAAGTCAACACAAGATTGAGGTGATGACACTCTGTCAGATGCACGAGTATTCCATTTATATGAGTATTCTGTAATACGTATGGAAGCTTTTCAGCCCTTAAATTTAAAATAACCTAGGCAGATAAAGAAGTGTTTGTGTTGTACATACTCGACACAGTGACCTGAAGTGTTAATACAAATTACTACACTTTATTAAAAGCTGCACAGTACCTAAAGCAAAATGCTAATCTTCTGTCCTAAAAACATCTTGATTTCTGAATGTAAACAGAAGAAAAAAAAACATGTTTGAGGAAGCAGTGATGGCAACTAGGCTAGAATAAGTTACACAAGAAACAAGCTGTTTATTTCCTTTCTTTAGAAGTGTACAAGAGCTTTATTTGGGGGAAAGAATGTACATTAAATATATTTATACAGTGTAACATGTATACAACATTGCATTTCAGATTCATAAAATTTGTTTCTGTAGGATATTGCCAGAATCTTCATTTTTTATTTTACTACCTAATAAAAATGCATCAGAAGACAATTTTGTTAAGAGACGCTTTCATGAACAAATACATCAGGTATTAGTATTACTTGTTCTCATTAAAGCAAACCAAAAAGCATTTCTCAGCAGGATATTAACAGGTGATGCTTAAATATTTTAGATAGGCAGCTTAAGACTAAATGTGAGAATCTGTTAAATGCTTTTGGAGATTAGGCCCTTTCCAAATGACACATACAGCACAAAACACAAGTTTTGATATTAAGTCACCTCATAAAAATTTAACCTAACATACTAACATTTAAATAAAGCCTTATTAATGTCTCTGGAGTTACATGAAGCAGTTTTACAAAAGTTTTATAGTGAGCATCAAGACCCCTCTTACACACTGAAGTTGCTGAGTATCTAATACTGTGTGGAATGTCTGATTAGTTACTGACTTGGAATGCCTGCAGTTTGCAGCACCTATTAAAAGTTTTTTTAATCAATTGTCAGTCAAGGCTGATTCTAGACTGAAGCCTGTGGTTGAAGATTTTCAACTTCCATGTAAGCTAGTTAATTATGATAAGGGATCAGCCTGATGCCTCCAAAAAGCCTGTAGTCAGTAATACTTCTGATAATATAAATAACACAAACACTTCTGCAAAGTTTGATTTTTTTTTTTACATTTTTAAAGTGTACTGACAAAAAAGTTATTGCTGGGGTTGTTTTTTTTTAAAAAAAAAGGTCTGCCAAACCCAAAATGGATAATTCCTCTTTTTATTTTGTAAACTATTTTCTATTTTCACAATGATTTACAAGTACTTTAGAAGAATTACATAAAAACTAAGACATAACAGAACTATAGAATGCAGCAATTCAAACATATGTGACTATATTCACACATGAAGCTACTAATGGAAGCTAAAAGCTAGAAGAGATAGGGAAAGAAGATTTAATACAGATAATTTTGAATGGGAAAACACAGAAAAGCTGTTTTGGTAAACAAAAGCCTTAGAAAAGTCAGCCTCAACATCTTTTTTGAGGCAGAACCACTACAGTAATGAATGTTACTGAATTCAGAATCCAGAGACTAAGTTTTAATGAGTCCACAAAGTTTTTGTATGAGCATGGTACTTCTAATGAGAACCTAAAACAAAGGAGAGTCACTCCACCTGGAATGTGTGAGCTTTTCCCACAGGGGGGTCAAGTTATGAAACACAGCGTTCTACCCATACCAGCCACAGAACTCTAAGTTACAAAGGCCAAAGGGAGGAGCAATAATTAAGATTGTGAAGATGAGATAGAGAAGTATTTCAGGAAAGTCAAAGCTGAGTCAAGGTTATATGAGTAATGTTAAAGAAGTGGCAAAAGGCAGATCAGCAGATATGGACCGTGGGCAGAAAAGAAGGAAGCTGGAAGCAAATGAAAGATTTGTGTCAAGAAAAAAAAACCCAGAAGAATAGTTGTGAAGAAGGTTCTACGTGCCAAAAACAAAATCTGAAGTAGTTCAGAACTAATTATAATATTTTTTCATTCAACAATTATGCCCTATTAAAAAATTAAAAACAACCTGCATAGACATGCAATGGCTGCAAGATACTGCCAACTCCTGAGAAACATTTTGTGATTCATGTCAAAAACATGAGCATGTTTAAGAGTGGCAGGTCAAGCTACCCTAATTTTTTTAATTTTTATTTTTTTAAAATTAAACAACTTCAAACACATACCACACTTTTAAAGTAAAACACAAGTGTCCTTGCTACAGAAAATCTGCCTCAGCTTATTAGATAAAATATCTAGTTTTCAGTGCTCAAGTCTCAGGACTTACCTCACTTTTGATGTTGCCAATAAGTCTCTAGATATTATTACAAAAATTAAGTGCTTAAAATGAAAACAAACTCCCTGTGGAAATTTTTATTTTCTTTTTTCAAACTGCCTAAACAGGCTAGATACTCAAGTCCTGTTACTAAAAGCCAGATTATGACTTTTGAAAAGTTTACTGTGTAACAAAATACCTTTGAGAAAACCCCTGGCTTTCAGAACACAGCATCAAAGCACTTTAACCTTCCTGTTACTCTGTCCCATATTTTGTATAGTATATGCTCATCAGCTGAAATCCTTCTCTATAGATGCAACATCAACTTTGAGAACAGTCACAAATTTAGGATCAGGATTAAAGTCCAGGAAAGCTTTACTGGATGCAATAATGGCTATTAAAATTAATTTAATGACTATTAAAAGTCCAAAAGCTACCAACACATTTAACAACTTGAAATCTAATGTTAATAAAATTAAAAGAGACACTCACATCTTCAATTCTCAACAAAACTTTTTGTAAGACTGAAGCACTTCTTGCATGCTGAAACCTAAATTAGACAAACACTGTAGGACTGTACCTAAAAGGCTGCATTCTTCCACAAGCTCAGCATATGGTTACCACTCAGAAAAACTCAATAGCATACTGCCATTGTTATACTGACATTTTAGTCACTTGCATCTTAAAGAAATCGCTCTCAGAAACAATGTAAAGTACTTGGAAATTAATGAAATATCTGTCCAGTTTTAATGGTAGTAAATCAGACAATTTTATCTCACCCTATTAAGGAGTAAGATATCATAGCACTATGAATTTTCTGGATCATAAAAGCATGTCAGTGAGCAGATACTACAGAGCACCTAATGCAGAGTAAATCCACACCTTAGACTACCTTGCTGTAACTTCATCATGTAGTCATACCCTCTGCATTAGTTTAAGGTTTTCAACTAAATTAAACTTACTGAAATACTAAAAAGGGGTTCCACATCATGTACACCAAGAAAAGCAGCTGTATAGTTAAAAATGTTGCTGCCTCTAACAATCCGTGCTGTCTTGGCTGGAGATGATCATCCAGACAGCAGATGGCTAAGTAGATGGGCTCTGCTTTAGCACTCCAGTCCACTTTTAGCACCTCAAAGGCAGCACTGGGACCATGGGCTGGGTCAGACACAGTGGAGAAGCACCCTCACATCACTGAGTGCATGGTACCCAGCATTGCCCCCAGTGCTGCAAAAGGCTGGGCAGGGACTGCCCCCTACCACTGCCTCAAGCTGGCATAGCTGGACTGAGCACAGTCAGAACAGCTACATAGGTACTTTTCAGACCACTCAGAAGAGCCACAGAACAAGTTTAATGCAGATTAGTAAATCTATTTCGACACTTTATGCAGACTTTCTTGAGTGTCCCCATGTACACCACCTATGAGAGTGAGGAAGAGGGATTAGCATCTAGTATTTTCCAATGAAGCAAAAAGAAAAGTCCTGAAGTGAGCAGAACTGTGGGGAACAGCAGTTGAGTAAGTTACAAGTTACAAAGGAATATAAAAAGGAATATAAAGGAATAGGAATACATATCCTTATAGAGAGGGGAAAAAATAAGAATGAAAACTTCACACTGAAGAAGGAAAAGAAATCTTGAAACGAGACAAACAAGAAAACAGCTTGATGTAACATTTTTTCAAACTTATCAAACCACTTGCAGTATACATTCAGGCACTCTTATGATACGTAGAAAAGATTACTTTTAGATCCCCTAAAAGGTTTACTGCACTGCAAGCTCTTCCCATAGCAGTACAGAAGCTGGCACCAAAGAAGAGCAGCTTCCACCAAAGCAAGGAGATGTGCACAGAGAAAAAAGCTTCAAGTAAATCCTTCATCCTAGAAAGGAGCAGCAGCCAGCCAGCAACAGTATATACATTTGCTGACAGCAAAATTACTAAGAAGCTACTGAAAATGTATTATATCATCCAGCTATATTCAGAATTTCAAGCACATGCCTTACCCAAAACCTAAATGGGTCTGCAATTCTATTTGGTTTAGCTATCAAGAATTCAAATTAATATTTACTTGATACACAGCTTCAGGGCTGAGACTGGGATTCACACTCCGAAGGTCAAGAAACAAATCAAACTTTAAACACCTTATTTAAGAAATTGTATTTTAGCTGAGCTGGCAAATAGGCAATCATATTCACAGTTAAACTGCCACAAAAACAGTTTTCATAGCATTAGAAGTCAGTATCGGTTCATTAAAATGTAACCTACTAGAGTTTGCATTTACTTCATAATTCTAACATTCATCATCCACAACCATTACATCAAAAGTAACTACATGAAAGGCAAATCAAAGTAAAAATATACAAGTGAATTTCATGGATTAGGGAAGAATGCAGAACAGAAGACACGCCTGAAAAATCTTCTCTTTGACAACAACCACAGTGTAAGACAAAATGGCTCGAGTAGCTGATTTCCCATCCCAAGAGGATTTTCAGGAATGCAAAATATTGGCTATGGAATTTTATTTTTCATAAGTTACAACATTTGAGAACACCAGCTACACAGAACATTACCATGCTAAATTTTGGGATTTGGGCTCAATATTTAAACAGGCAAAACAAGCAGGCATAAAATCCTAGTACAACCTGACTCCATTTTTATGACTATTTTATCTGGTTAGGTAAAATACTTCAACCAACAAAAACCTGAAAAGCATCCCCAACACATCGGAATTGGTTAAGTAGAAATAAACTAATAGAAAAATAATCTCAACCTATGTTCAAAGATTATTATAACAGTAGGAGCCAAAACATCACAGTTGGAGGGCTAGCTTGGGGGTGGAAGGGGTTGCAGGAAAATGTAAATAATTCCAATATAAAGAACATTTTTCAGATGCCACCAGCTAACTTACACAGAATAAAAGAATTTCCACACAGTTTTCAACTACTTTACATAGTAGCACAGAAAGGCTGCTGAACTGCTTGGAAGTGCTTCTACAAGCCACTCAGAGGAAACCAGAAGGTGAACTGTGCTCTAACACCACCGAGGTGCTGAACAAAGTGGAATGGGGTCTGTGAAAACAACTGTCATATTCACATGAGCTTTAGCTTCCATAGGGCAGGAAAACAACAGAGAATGGCAGTTTTAAAAATCCTGTTAGTACTGAGGTTTGGTGTTCAGAAAATTGTGTGTGTGTGTGACTACTTGCACTATGACCAGCCTTTTTTGTCTTGAAATCTTTGCTGCTTTACTTTAAAATAGGTGACAGAATATTATAAATATTTTACCAGTGGTCCAGATATCCTGAAGGAACTGTTCCTGTATTAATAAAAATGTCTTGACATTTTCATTCCAAGATGGTTTGATGTGAAATTCCAAATCTTCCCTAAAGATGAATCTGAAGACCTAATGCCTAGTTTCTGAGGGGATCACTTTGCACTTCAGGGTCACTTCACAGATTACAAGTACTTTTGTTTTAACTGACATAACCATGGTATTTGATCTCAAGAGCTACCAATTAGTGATTTCTGAATCATTAACCAGGAATCAGAAAGCATGGAGGTTGGAGAAGACAGAGGCCCTGAGACATGCCATCTGGGAAACACCAGCTGATTGGTCATTTTCTGCAGCAGAGCCAGTTTCTTTGACAAAGTTCCCACACAGTAAAATGAGAAATAAACTAACATCATTTGCTAGGCACTGCAGCTTCCTGGATCACTAATCAAAGATGCTTAATTTAAATGCAAGACAATCTGCAATGTTACTGCAACTGTTTAGTAGAGCAGCAATAACTACAGCATGTTTGCAAATGAAGAGAAATGCACAAGAGAAAGCACAAGATGGCAAGAAACATGGAGAAAAAATGCCTTTTATTCTTGATTATATGCTGTTTACATTAGTTGTATTCACTGCTTGTAACATACTTTTCTTAAGCTTCACTAATTCCTATTACTATAAAACAACATGGTGCCAACCTCTGTAGCCTTATATACCTCAGAAGAGGTAGTGAGTCCAAACAGAAATAATCCCATAAATGCACTTGTAGTCAATCCCATTATCCCAAGGGTACTTTCTCCAACAGAAAAAAAAAGTAGTAATACTTTTATGAAAGAAAAACTTCCAAAAGTAGCTTCCAACATTTGTATTTTTATTTAGAAAGCAAAACTCAGTTTGCTCACTCCAAATGGTCTGCTGCACCAGTAAACTTAATAAATACATCACGTATTTACCAGAAACCTCCTTATGGCAGATGGTACCCAAAGTGGGGCTACTAGAAAAGATGATGTTTTCAATTTGTTTATTCTGTATCAGGGAAAAAAAATTCTAGAAATATTTTACTACTTTCACCTCCTTGTCGCCCTTTTTCCATCTCAGGAAAAGAGATAAGACGTTCACAGACCATATGTCATCTGTTGACTTCAGCAGCAAAAAGAACATTAATTCAGTGCCTTTGTTTCTTCTGACTCAACTGAATTTATATCCAGTCAGGGTTTTATGAGCATAAGCTTGTTTCAGAACCTGAGGTAAAGCATTTCGCTTCAACTGTAATTATATTTATTAGTAAAAATTAATCTACAAACATCTTAATATTCTTGCCAGAAACCAAAAGGTATGCATTAGTCAGCCATGGAAAAATTGCTGTTTCCATGTACAAAACACAGGTAACAGTCTGCACGTCTCCACACACCTTTTTAAATCATGTGAAGATCAGTTTTTACAACTGAAGGACAAAAGCAAAGTTCTGAGTAATGAGAAATGCACCATTTTAAAGAGGTGCCCTTAATATATGCTTAACACTTAAAAAAAAAGTATACGCTGATAAAACTCAGTTTGTTAATCAGCATGTAAGGTTTCAGATTCATTTATCCATCTAGAGGTACATACAAGTACATGTATAGGCACCTACATACTGCTCTTCCTCACCAGTAAATAAAAAAAATTACCTTCTATCTAACTAGATATAAAAGAGGAAAAATGTGTTGACCTTTCAGTTAGTAAGTTCAAGCCACTTTCTAAAGTCACCAATGGAGTCTTCTTGAAATATCTGGGTTTAACTTGCATTTCCTTTCTTTTCGGAAATCTGTAAACTGAGCATGATCATTCATATGGTTCTCTGACACTGTGGAAAGTGTCCTCCATCCCAAAGAGATCATGCAGATGGATAAATAAATGATTAGGAGGCCCAAACCCATACACAGCTTGGGAAGAATTCAAGTCAGGAGTACACATTCTGGAGTACATATGTATGTCCATACATATTCCTACACCCTTCCCATGTATGCATGCACACGATGACACAGAATGGCGAGGATTACAATTACAGTGGGTTTTAAAAGTTTAAAGAAACTGGTAGACAGGTTGACTTGATATTTATTTATAGGAGTCATGTGCATGCTCAAATGGGTGCAACAGGGCCAAGAAGCTTTTCAAGCCAGTACAAAATTACTGGCAGAAGGCAGGACCCAACAGTTCTACATTCCTACGCAGCAGCTGCCTGTCAAGAGAGGGATGCATGAACCTGTATCTAAATTTACTTTTGGTATCAGCACATAAAAATCACATTTTAGAATTGCTAGTAAAAGGAGAATTTCCCACACTTATCTATTTGCATTTTATTTTTCAAACCCACGGTTCGCTTCCACAGCAAAATGCAAGTGGGAAATTTAAAAGCCACTTCAGTTCTGCAGCTTTTTAGGTAACTTTACTAATAATTTACTAGAAAATCTTGGGCGGGCACAGGGAGGAATTCAGGGAAGTAGTGAAGTAATATAGGTTAGTAATAAGAAGAATTTATTTATCAAAGGCTTTGAAATGAAAACATAAAAGCAAAAGAAAAAAGTGACTCTACACATAACATCATTTTAAGTTTTCTGGTGCCTTCATACAACATGCAATTATTTTTATTTTTAGAAGAGGAACATCCAACTACAAAAATAAGTCACCTACATAAGCCACACCATACTAAATCAATTTCATAGCACATTAAGCAGTGAGCTACAAAATAGACCCATAAATAGGTAACAGATTGGGAGACAGAGGCAAAGACAAGTGAGTTGTGTAATGTGGGAGCAAAGTTTTAGAGCAGAGTCCAGGCATAGGTCTGTGCTAAGAGAATCCGTATTTACATACTGGCCAGAAAAGGATTACTATGAGAAAATGACTAGGGGTTTTCTGGAAACTAAAAGTCTATTGGTCAACTAAAAACCAAGAAACTTTTAGAGCTTTATTGAATTTAATATAACTGAATTACTGAAAATTTACTAAAATGTTGCTATTCTATAGAAACATTGGGATGGGTCATTTAAAATACTTATTCTGAATAAACAAAAATATTTTTTTAAAAGCCCCATAAATTATCAGAGTTAGAGAATGAAAACCTATTTAGTTCAATCATTTCTGAATAGGTTATACTTTTATGGAGACAGAAGTTGCAGATCCCCACAGAAAATTATCTATCTGACCCCCTCCGTTTGGGCTTTCCTTTTCTGCTTTGCTTCTGACAGAAGAAAACCCAGGTTCTAGATGGCTGCAGTTTTCAGAAAACCCTGAGAGACAACAATACTGCACTGTCTACTCCACATAGTTCCATGAGAGATGTGAACAGGACCATTGGAGAAGACAGCTTGCCCGGAGTGCAATCATAGCCCAAGCCAGACACCACACTGGCATCTCCTCAAAATTTATCCTTGGAAAGATACTGGGCTTTCTGCTACTACACCAGCTGGGTATGATGAATGTTAAGATGCCTGAATCCGAGAGCTCACATGTCTGATCATCCTAAAGGCTGTGCATAGATATTTACTATACAGATAGATATGTGGAGTCAAAATTATGTCAATCTCAATTCTCTGCTATGGCCTTCCACCAAAAATGCCCAGATTAGCTCTTCATAAATTCTGAAAGTGGGAGGAGCACATAGACCCTCCATAATCCATTCCATAAAGAAACTGAAACTGCTTAGCTTAAGCACACAATGAAAATAGGTTCCCCCAATACAGATGCCATAGTGAAATGAACTACAGAACATAGATATTACTTTCTCCTTCTTTAAGAGACAAGATGGTAATTAAAAAGCTGGATATAAGAAACCAGTAGCAAAGTCTTTACCACAGTTGATTCCCCCTCCCTCTTCTTAGTGAATTAGTGAACTTAGAGTGAAAAGGTTGATTTTGAGAGAACGGATTACACTGAGAAAACCCCACATGGACATAGATGTGCCCAGATTAATGTTTACTTGATAAAAACACTTAAGTAACTTAGCTCATTTTACAAAGTGGCTTTATATGATAATCACAAGCAAGTTTTCTATTTCAGAATCCTTAAAGCAACCATTTATCTCCTGGGGAGGGGAAGAAAAAATCTGCATTTCTCTGGTGAGTCTGATTTCCAATATGCACTTTTCAACCAGTCATTTTAATATTAAGCAGCAGTCTAAAGAAATGCCCAGCGTGGAATATTAAATTAATTTTTCCATATGGATTCTGTGCACTTCAACCATCTCATAGATAGCACCTCCCTTCATAAAAATACATTCCATTACAAACAGAAATTGCTTTTATCACATTCTAAAGGATATGGTCTCTACCTGCTTTTGAGCTTAACCAATTAATCTATTAGCACAAGAAAGTGCTCAAATCCTTTCAGTTGCTAACATGAACAGAC
>VWYI01025820.1:0-10038 GCA_013399455.1 Anthoscopus minutus | reverse complement strand
CTGGAGGGGCTTTGGGGTCCCTTCCCACCAGAATCCATAGAATTCTGTGATTTTATGATATAGAAACATATGCGAGTGTGAAATGTCTCTGCAGTATTCTGGAATACTGTGAAAGGACATTGATAGGTGTCCTTGAAGCCCAAAAGCTAAAATTATAACACTTTGTAATCTTCACTGCCACTGTAACTTGACAAGGAACTTCCACATAAGTAGGAACATTAAGACTTTTGGCCTGTCCAGTTTCCAGCTTGCTTTTGTCCTTCATTGCTGCAGAGCTACAGAGTGGTGGCACCACCATTCTACATGAAGACCATGTTCTTCTGTTTGGCATAAAATTTAATCAATACTTGGTAGTCAGAAATAAATACAATTTCTGTATATTGCTAAATAAACTCTTTCTTCTTTTTCTTATTTTTTTTTCCTTTTTTTAAATTTTTTTTTGTTTTGTTTTTTTTTAGTTTGCTAGACATTCTGGTCTAGTTTTCATATACTACCCCCAAAAGAAATTTAAGTGAGTGGGGTATTTTTTTCCTGTTGCTTTAAGCAATTCAGCTGTATAATGGAAGCTAGCTCTGTAGCAGGAGAGATGAAATTGCTATGAGTGACACATGCCAAGAAACAGTGCATGGTCTACCACGGGTTGTGCAGCTCCAGGAACACATCAGTGTATGTGCCTCAGCTGGGCACACATTCACCAAAATACAACCAGATCAAATAATTTCTGTACTTCCTCAGATTTTATTTTTTTTTAAATTCCTCATGGTTTTGCTTTGAAGCTCTAAAATCTCATGACAGAAGAAACACAAATGGCAGAAATGGCTGAAAGACATTTTTTTCAATGTTAACACCGGTAAATGTTACAAGAAATCCAAGCATTGGCTAGAAATTCATATTGCTTAGCTAATGAATTAAGAATTTGACTACAAAATGTATATATGTGAAAAGTTTCTTCTTCCCGTAATTCTGCATCGTCCTTCAAACAACCTGA
This sequence comes from Anthoscopus minutus, assembly GCA_013399455.1. Taxonomy (NCBI): domain Eukaryota; kingdom Metazoa; phylum Chordata; class Aves; order Passeriformes; family Paridae; genus Anthoscopus; species Anthoscopus minutus. The sequence continues at coordinate 9,050 of VWYI01025820.1, read as the reverse complement.
CATGTAATCATAGAGAATTGCCATTGGTGACTGCACCTTAATCTTTCAATTATTCTAAGTGTGATAAGCTTCTGCATTGCAAAGCTCTGGAAGTACTTAGTATTGCATTATTTAACTAACTGCACTTAAATCCTAGAATGATCTACTGTAACCTCAATAATCAAAGATGTACAAAGTTAAAGTTGAGAAAGAAGGGAATGAAAGAACAGGAAAAGAGCATTTGTGCAGGCCAAAAAAAATCTGCTTGAATGTTCTCTTTTTTATCCTAGACTACATTTCATTTTGGTTTTAAGTCAGGCAGCAGGCAAAACTGCCAACCTAGGCAGCTGAAATACAACTGAAAAATATATGTGCATACATTTAAATAAATAATACCACTAAAACTTAACTGCAAAGTAAGTTCTAAGATGCACACTGCTCCTTTCTTTCATCCAGAAGTGTCTGTGTTGTCTGAATAACTTTGTTTTTTGATAAGCACATCTAGGAACGGGTTATGAATGTGGCTTCAAAACCACAAACTCACAGCACTCCCAGGCCCTGGAGTTCACCTGAGACGGTGAAGCAGCTCTGCTCCTTAAGCTGCTTTGCTATGTTTCACTCTGTGACGAGCCTAATTGGCCCAGATGGGTTTTGTGGAGAAAAATTACCTGATTTAGACTCTACCCTGTAAAGGAATTCAGGCCTTTCCATAGCAGTGAACAGCATCCATTTACCTTTCAGCTGTGAGCATTTCCTCAGCTCCTCCTGCTGAGTCACTCATGCCCAATCCCACAGTCCAGAAAAATTCTCATCAAGCTGTGATCCTGGTTCCTGTTGTGTGGAAATAAGCAAAGGAGGAGCCAAAATTGCTGCTTTAATTTTGGTCTGTCTGCGAGAAAGCACGTGAGATCTGCAGCCTTGTTAGCATGAAGGTGCTGTTTTATCCTGGTTAGCCAGGAGTTTCATGATTCTTTAAAGATTTTATCATGAAGTCTGTTTTATTAGTAAAGCAATGTTCTACTGTGTTTTTATAGCTGGTTTTGATTTAGACCTGTGTTGGCTGAGTGTCAGTAGAAAATCCTAATAAATTACCTCACTGCACCTGCAGAAAGGAATTCCAAAGACTCGTATCCCCTCAGAGAACTCAATCAATAGCTGGAGAACAAAATTCACTAAAGAATGGTTTCATGGTTATCATAGAACCAGAAATTAACTACATGTCATAGAACAAGAAATATATCTTGAGAAAGTTAAGGAGTGAAAGGCCTAAACACCTCACAAAACTTGATTAACACATTGCAGGTGCAATAAGGGAGCCACTTTGTGGGTTTGCACACCACAGAAAACTTCCTGGTGATGGTCTGAGCAGGACAGCAAATTTAATAAAGCACTGTCTGCCTGGGTAAAACTTGGGCTGTCCATTAAACAAAGACAGATGAGATCTCCTGGTAGTAATTGAAAGAAACAAAACACTTATACCACAATGCAACACGTCAGGCAGGCTCTTGGTAGTGTCTATGAAAAATCTTGGATATTTTACTGTAAATAAATGCCTGGAAATTGTTTGGGTTTTGAAAATGTCTATGGTGAGTGAATTCCCAATATATTCCCAATTTTGACTCAAAATTGTTATTAGGAATTTTCATCAATCAGCTTTTTGCTGTGAGATTTAAAACTCTCTGTTTCAGCGGGCAGAAGGAAAGGCCAGAGTGATAAATTTACCACAGCTTCTAACAGTGGGAAATAAGAGTTAAATTCTCAAAGATTCAGACAAAAAAGAGCATTTCTGAAGTATGTAAATGGAGTGTTATTTTTTTTTCTTTCAGCTGCCCGTTATCTATAATTTGTATTTCCAGTCTTCCCAAATCTCATTATCCAGACCTTATTATCACTGTAATGATCTTTGCCATACACTTGCCTTTCTTTTGTGTAAACTATCTTCCTGTTTATTTTTTTTATTAGCTTGTTTCTTTCCACTGACACCCTTGAAAAAAGCTTTCAGAGCCTTCCTAAGATCTAGCTGTAAGAAAAATAGTGTTTCCTATATATATTGTTTGACAAATGCTGAGTACTTCATGACCTATAAAAATTTTGAGTATGTCTTTGACTTGAAGAACATAAACGACCTCACTGGAAATAACCCTTTTCCTTACTGCTTTTCTGGATGGCAAGCAGACTACTTAGGGTATTCCTTAAGTAAAACAATTTGCATTTTGGAAATTACAGCTTTCAGGGTGTCTTTACAGATAACTCACCTACAGCAGGAAGATTTATGTTAGCCTTGTATAGTGATATCAGAACAGGACACAGTTTATTTCTGCTCTCCTTTGCTTGAAAAAGAAAGAAAAATTATGCAGATGATGAAAATATCAGACTTTGAGAAGATCTTGCATGAAAAGATAAAATACATTAAGACTTTTCAGTCTGGATAAGAAAACTGGTGTGAAATGTGATGGAGGTAAATAAAATTATAAAAGGCACAAGAAAGGCCAATTAGTTGTAATTATTTTCTTTTTACCATAATATAAAAGCTGGGGGCGCCAAATGATGTGAGCAGGCAAGTGTTTTAAAGCAAAAAAGAAGTTTATTAAATGCGTGGTTAAACTGGGGAGTTCATTGCCACAAGATGTTCTAGATGCCAACGATATTAATGCCCTCAGAAATCCATGAGACAAATTAACAGGGAAAATATCCAGTAGAAGGTGTAAAACACTTTCCATCTACAGCTTTCTCCAAGTCCTTGAAGGTAGAGAAGATATATGTCAAAAAAATACAGCCTAGGTGTCTCCACTCCAATACAACCATACTCAAGGTTATGTTTTATGGTCTACATACATTTTTAAAACATAACTTATGTAATCACAAGACCAGAATTTTTTTTTGTTTAGTTTCACCTGGTTAAGAAAAAAAACCCAAACAACTTAACCATTTCCCTGGTTTATTTACAAATATATTTAAAGAACCCCAAACAACAATTTTCTTCATATCAGGGGGCTTTAATAAATTGATCAAAATTAAAAGAAAGTAGAACAGTGACTATTCTGAGCAGATATCATTGCATTTAGCTAGGTTATTTTCCTTTCATTTGCATAACTTTTTCCCATTAATATTTTTTTTCTTACTGACCAGCTGACAGCACAAAGTTCAGCAATACTAGAGATTTGCTGAATGACTGCCTGGGAATTCTGAACACCAGGTTAAGTACAAGCACAGTAAAAGGCATTTTTTCTGGAAACTCTGCATGCTTTTTAGTAATTCAAGGTTTAAGTGGTGGCAATAAAAAAATCCTCAGTAAGTGGCTATTGTTGGTTTCTAACTATGTGCAACACATTTTTAAAATGTTGTTGTTACTGCACCTAGAGCAGGATTTTAATTGTGTTTAAAGGGTGGTGTGTGCTGGAGCCCAGGATGGGGTAGTGTTGTTGTAATTGAATGTTTTCTTTCTGTTCCCTCTCTTGATGTTGAGCAAAGAGAGGCAAGGATTTCTCTAATCTTTGTGGATCACATGGGGTGCAACTCCTTCAGCTCCCAGTTCCCTCTTTCCTAGATGATCCAAGCTACCGGTTTCCCACCAGATCACCCAGGAGGTTTTCCTTGCCTGGTCCCACTGTTGATCTGTCTGTTCATATTGATCTTCCCCGCAAGGATGGATGGAAGGGCAGGGAGATGCCAAGAGCCTCTGTGCATGCCCAAACCTGAAATATAACTCTGAAATTAAAAAAAAAAAAATAAATAAAAAGACACATAAATAGAACATTCATTATGTGGCACAAAACATGACATTATTAATATTATTTTTATGCATTTTAAGGTCATATAAAAGATTCTCATAGCTTAGATCTGGTGTGACCTTATTGCAGCTTTCTACTGCCTGACAAGAAGGATGCAAAGACACAAGTTACAAGGACCAGGAGTGACAGGACAAGGGGGAATGGATTCAAATTGACAGAGGGCAGGGCTGGATGGGAGCTTGGGCAGGAATTGTTCCCTGGCAGGGTGGGCAGGCCCTGGCACAGGTGCCCAGAGCAGCTGGGTCTGCCCCTGCATCCCTGGCAGTGCCCAAGGCCAGGCTGGAGCAGCCTGGAACAGGGGAATTTGTCCCTGCCCATGGCAGGGGTGGCACTGGATGAGATCTAAGATCCCTTCCAACCCAAACCTTTCCATGATTCCATGATTCTATTATTATTGCCCTTATATCCTGCCAGAACCAAATTTTCTTAATGTCTGCTGTGTTTTCTCAGTCATGAGTCAAGAAAAGAAGACACTTAACTCATTTTTTTATGAGTTACACTTCCTTTCCATTAGAATCCTGTTGAAATTCAAGCTGATTTTCTCAGCAATAATGTTGTTTTTTTTTAATATCCTGGGTGGTTGTTACACATTCTCTGTCCTTGCAGTTGCTTTTATAGTCATTAAAAATCTGTGTCACAAACTTGTACCAAACAGATTTACAAGTAGAGAAGTCATGTGCAGTGCAGGTGTACCTGGCTATTGAAGGGGCAAAAAGGGTGCCAGTAATGGTCTGATTTTCCACCCTGGAGCCTCTACTTTGATATCTACAAATGACACTTTCATACCTGTCCTGGTGGGGCCCACTGAGTGAATATTCGGACTTTGAGTGGAGAAGATGATATTTATGTAGGTAAACTTGTTCATGGTGATTCAGTTCTTTTGACTACCCAAAAGAACGTAATCAAAAAAATTTGTTCCAAGTTATGATCCTGCAAACACCATTTTCACTGAAATAATATTCTCTCTTTCTTTATTTCTCAGCATTTATGGTAAAAATGGTAACAGAGGATATCCATCTGGAAATTTGTAATAAAATATTAACATTCATCTGTTTAAGCTGTTTATTGCCCAAAGGCAAAACACCATTTTTTGCTGGCTGCCTCATGAGCGTTTCTGAGTTTAGGTTAATGGGATGGTGCATAGGTTAATGAGGTTTGTGTCTGGGGAATACCTAACTTTATACATCTCTTGTAATTAATAACGACAACTTACCCATTCTGAAATCTGCTTCTTCAGTTACTCGCAGTTATGAAACAAATACAAAAAAAGAGCAAATAAAATTACAAAAAAAGTAGATATAATATGAAAATTAAAACTGATAAATATATTTTTAATGTATATTTTACCTAAATTAACCTTTATCTTTTGTTGTTAAATATTGTTACTATTTTTATATCTATCTACAAACTTCTGTTCCAGTTGACTCCTAAGCTGCTTGGGCCATTTATTTTAGATATTCTACATGAGGAAATTTTAATCCCCATAGACAAATTTACTTATCTGGGGGTGTTTCATATTAGATGTGATTTTGATTTAGTTGATAAGGAAAGGTAGGTACATCCTTTTGTTTTGAACATAGAAACTGTAGCTACCTCATGGAAATGTTTTGGGCAGATGAATTACGTTTTTGCTGTCTTTATTTTTTTTTATGATCTAATTTCAAACATGGTTTATTTAAAATTTAAAATAAAGACAACATTTCTCTAAGTGTTCAAGTAAAAAAAATGCGAATTTTTATGGCTCTTTGTCTCATGGTTGGATTTCCTGGTGTCTTGGGGGGTACCAAGAGTTGTAGTCGTAGGTAGAAACAAAAGGCACCAAAAGCTCTGCCAAGGACTGAAGTTTCTCATTCTTTTCCCAGGATTTCTTACCGTTATGGAACAATTAGCATGTCAAAAATAACAGTCAAGCTGAGAACTCAGCAAAAACAAGAAAATTTTTTCCAGCTACCTGATGTTTAATGGAACAAACACAGCTTTTTTTTCATGGTTTTTAATCTCTTTGCCATAAAATAGTCCCAGAAAATGTTGACTGACTAGGATAGATGTACCCATTGTTGCTTTTTCTTCCTTTCATCTGCTTATAAACACGAAAAAATTTGTCACTCTATATTTCTGATATTGTTTATTCATGCCAATGCATTTGAAATCTGCACAATATGTTTTTATAAATACTGGATAGCAAAATTGTGTATTTGCACACCATATGTTCTCTTTTCAGTTGCCAAAATTATTTCTACACCTTCCAGAAAACCCTTATGTTACACTCAGCTGAAAAAAACCAAATCTCTGTGGATTGAGACTGCAAACATAAGACATCAAATCCAAAATTATCAGTTTATGAAGAGCCTGGGATTCAAAATGCCACTGTTTATCTGCCCCACCTTATAACAAAACTAAGAGTTTTATCACAAGAGGTGATGAATGCACCTCTGTCTGATATTGTTTGTTATTTGATGATATTAACTCACAGGGCTACTTCTGTTTGCTTCTGGAGATGAAATTGCTAGTCAGGAAATTTGTATATAGTAACAGAAGTTTTACTGTAAAAAAAAAAAACAAACGAAAAGAGAAAGAAAAAGGAAGAGGAAAAAAGAACCAAGAGAAGACTTACTGCAAAAAGATTAAAAAAAAAAAGGAAAAATATGAAAAAAGAAAGAAAAAGGAATGAAATTATGCTAAATATAAAGCACACATCATTTCAGCTATTACTCTAGCTATTAAGCAGCGCCATGACTACACAATCAAATGCAGTGGGTTACAGATATTAATCCTGTTGAATATGACTGCACTAGAATTAGCTGTGATACTAGGAAAAAGTAATATCTATTGGTAACATTTTCAGTTTTCAGTGTCATCTTTCATCCCTTGTACAGAACAGACTGGCAAAGTAATTGATTGGATAAGCTCATTTTTTGGGCATTTGTTCATTATTCATGCAGGCATTAATTAAAATGGGCCAATTTCTATCTACATTATATTCTTTTTTTGTAGCAACCCATACATTAAACATAGAAGGTCATGTTTCTTTTCCTGATTTTTTTTCTTTGTCACAGAGCTTCTAAAAAATTGCAAAGTCGTTATATTTTCAATAGAGTTCTGATGAAAAATTAAAAAATCGGTATTGAAACACACATGTACAGGTCTCCTCTTGATTATTCTCAAATTTAAGGCAAGTCTAGAAAGGTCTATAAAATACTGATGCAGCTGAAGGCATTTCAATTTTGCTACCACTGCATCCTCTCTACTTCTCCTGCTCTTCCTAAAGCAATTGCCTAAATTTTCTTGCTCACAGTGAAAACATTTTGAAAAGTCTTAATGTGCTCACTCTGAGGATGAGAATCTCTGCTTTTAAATTGCTGGGAAATTTCTTATTTCAATTAAAAGTCTGGCATAGTTCTGTAATATTATTTATGCCAAGTGTAGCAAAGAGTGAAATTTCTTTTTCAAACTAGTCAGAAATTTATTCAGCACTCATGAATATATTTAATTTATAACAAAACATAGAAGAAGATGAAGGTTTTCTACCAATACAAAAATAGAGTATTTCAGATAGATATTGGAAGGGGTTTTCAACTCCACTGGACTTTGTCCACCATTTCATCCAGAAAGAAATTTATAAACACTCCTTATTCAGAAAGGCAGAATTTTACAGCTGTTTTTTCATGGATGGAAACTATTAATAAGGTAGGAATGTGAGGAGAACTCATTCCACTTATAGGTTCTTTGTTAAAGAAAAACCAACAAGTTCTACATATGGGCAGGAAAGAAAAAAAGGCAAAATGAAAATTGGAAGGGGATGTAATAAGGAAATCCAAGTCCTGAAATACTTTTGACTGAATATATATGGCCTGGATGAAAAATGTAACTGCATGAAATAATTATAGTTAGAAGAGGTGAAAATTCGCTTGTTTTGAATTTAAGCCATTAGTAACTGGATGCTTTTTATGCTCAGTGGAGCCCTATGTCAGGACCTTTAGCTGCAGTCTGAAAAACAGGCATCTTAGCAATCTTCAGCTGTAAGAATTATTTACTTTCCCAAAAGGAAGAAGTGAAATGAACATATAAATTTAATGCATGCAGTATCCAAGAGCCCTGCTTTCAGAAAATCATTTCTGTTCCATTGAAGAAACTTAGATTTGACTTAGTGCAACTCTGATTTATTTTATTTCAAAGGAAAAAAAAAAAGGTTCACCTGGAACAAGAAAGTATTAGATTATTTTTGTGAGTTTTGAAATGAATTTGAGTTAACCAGTCATCCAAGTTTACTGAACTTCTGGATATGTTAAATTTCACTCTTGAGAGGGTGGCAGATGGGCCAGATCAACCCATGATAGTCTTCCATATCTAAATGTCATCGATGACATCTTTGTATACAGGTCTTTAAAAAATAACCAACCAAAAAAAAGACTTCTGTTGGTCTTGTGTCTTGTAAAATTAATCACAGCAAAACCCACAGGAATTTCTAAATATATGAAAAAATACAGGGGTTTTTTTTTCTGTATTCCTGAAGCATTTTACAGTGATATGTGCCAATTCTGTGTTTTGGTGACTTCTTGAAATGAGGTGATGTTTCTTTAAAGAGGGCAGTAGCATTTTTCCAATTACAGAGGTGTAAATTAATCAAATTTTAGGGTCTGCTGCTTGACAGGAACCAGGTGAGTGACTGAAACAGGGGTGGTGAATATGTGAAGCCTTGAATTCTGCTGTGAAAAATTCTTCTCTACTGACCTGGAGAACAGAAATGCAAAGGGTATGGAATGGGCTACAAGATACAGGCATCCAATATATATTTAGTATTTACTACTTGCACACACACAGCTCCAGAAATAGAAGCCTTGATATCTTCCTTTAAGATCTAGGCAGGGAGAATTTTACTATTCTGTGAAGAAATTAAATGTGTCAAAACCAGTTTCCATCCCAAATCTTAATAAACACTGAGTTCACATTCTTGAGCATCCTTGTGCTCAAGAATAAATAAATATGTGAAAAGAACTGACTTTTTATTTTTATATTTCAAGTGATATCAGTGATACCAGTATATTTGAAGTGAATCAAGTGATTTTCCATCAGTGTGAACATTTTGGGTAGTGTTTTTGTCTGGCACAGCAGAAAAACTGAGGTTATGTGAATAGAAAGACTTCACAGTCTTTGGAAAAATCCTCCTTCTAAAATAAAATAAAATACAAAAATAAAATAAAATAAATAAAATAACAAACAAATCGCAAACCCAACACAAACCACACCACCCCCTTAAACAAAAGCAAATAAACAAACAAA
>VWYI01025816.1:71350-81943 GCA_013399455.1 Anthoscopus minutus | reverse complement strand
TTACCTTTCATTTTTTTTTTAACTTCATTTTTCTCTCTTCCTCTCCAGAGATCCATCACAGCAGAATGCAGCTCCCAAGTGTAATCTTTGATTTGTTTGGCAGTGTATGTCTAAATCAAAGAGAAAGGGCAGAAAGTATCCTGACTGATGTGCAACCTTATAATGATTTTCTTCCATAATCCCTCACAGAGTGTCATTCAAGGAAAAGCTAAATAATTACTTTAAAACAAGACTTCAGGGCTTCATGATGAAGTTCTGCATGTCAAAAGCTCATTCTGTATCTCAGTTGCAAAAAATAGTCTATCTTGTCAAACAGTCAGTCAATTAAAGAAAAAGCCAAACAACCAAACAACAACTCAAAATCAAAAAAAAGGAGCCAAAAACTTGAAATATTTCCCTAACAAATCAGTGATCCCAGCTGGCTGGAGGAGTCATAAAAATTGATCCCAGACACCCAAAATATTCCTTTCTGTGATTAATGTATTAGAGCAGAAGTCAATGAAGACTGCCTTGAGTTACTTTCCCACTGAATTAAGGGTATTGAGCTGTCAATAAACCTCAGGCTTTATAGATCTTATCAAATGTAGCTAAAATCTGCAGGGTAAGAGCATTTTTTTTCTTACTGTAGTGTTGAATTGAAGAGAAATTTCAAGTGTTTGTTGTCAACATCAAAAACATTCAGCAAATTTTAGACTCTTTTTTTTGATGGAGCTGCTTATGTTTTGTAATTATGGAGTATATTTATTTATCTGTAAAGTTTATAGTTCTACTTCCAACACATCTCTTTACTAGATATATCACTTTGCTTAACCTATGGCAACATATTTTGGCATATTTAAATAAGAACTCCTCAGTCCTTGAGTGCAGCTCTCCCAGGTTTTAAGCCAGTGTAAAGGAAACATCCCAGCACATCTGCATGAGGTGCTCTCCTATGATAAACTTGTGGCAGAAACAAAGGTGCCAACATGTGCATTTCTTCAAAGGTGAATTCAATCTTTTTCTCTCTCTCTCTCATTCTTCACAGTGTTTTTTATATACTTTTGGCCTTGGTCATGTGCCCTGCTGGACACCCTCAAGTGCTGTATGAGAGGAACACTTGCAAGCTGCAGCTTGAGCCATAAATCTCCAAATGTCCATTTCAGTCTGGAGACCCCCTTGGCACCCAAACTTTTATCTTCTAAGCTGTTTGAGTTCTGTGAATACCCAGCAGCACAGCCATCATGCCTGAGCTAATGACAACAATTTCATGCCCTAAGACCATTTTCTATGCTTTGAGAAGTTTGTTCTGCTGGGCAAATTCAGTGTATTGCCTTTGCAGTGATGGGCACTTCCAAACTGTTACCAGGGGAAATGATATCAGTCTCTAATTTTTGAACAACTTAATACCACATCTTCCTTCTGTGGAATGAAAGACTTCCTTTCCTAAATATCACCTTACTTTGCTTTCCTACCAGACAGATATTCTCATAAATAATTAGAATCACAGTTGTACTCATTTTCCCTTTATTATCTGTTTGGCCCTCTGAATCTTGGATTTTTTTGTGGTATGGTGGCAATGACGAATTTCTTTGCCTCAGACTAGTGAACATCTCTCTGCATAGAACATCACACAGGAGGGACAAAGCTATGAACTTAAACTACTTCTGACCAAGAAAGATCAAGAATTGTACTTCTAATTTTATCTTGGCATAATTGTAGGGTAGAAACAATAAGTCACATTTTTATCCTATTATTTTAAAACCTAATCATCCTCCTCAAAAATTCACTCAGTGTCTGTGTCCTGGAATGCATTTCCTTTATAGATTATACAGACTATAGCCCTGAGCCAACATTTCAAATGCATATTTCTTTTAGGAACACTTGTGTTGTTTGGGGTGCTGTGAATCTCACTGTTAGTTGGAAGTCTCGTTTCCTTTGTTCACTTGGGAGAGAGTTTCGGCCCTAAGCTGAATTTATGAACACAGAATTTGGCACTAGACTGCTCTGGCCTTTTATTTGCCCACATTCACTGTAAACGCAATGAGAGATCCAGATTGCTGAACTATGGACATGGCTATCATTTCTGCCAGATTTGATTGTGCTGTAATAAATAACTATGCAAGCATGGAAAAAATAGCAATAGAAACAATGATGAAAGACCTCGAAGTACCAAAGGAATGAAAGTTAATTGCATTCTCTTTTCTATTAGAATATACAGAAATATTCTGGAGTACTGTATGGAATCATTAAAATACATGCTTATTTTATGTCCATTTACCATTTAAAATTATACAATAACATAATTATCAGTTATTCTTTTTTTAAATGATGTTTATATGTGAGCTAGACTTTGCTGTTATTAGTAATTCAGCTGTTTTGTAAAATTACGAAAGACTGAATAAAAATAGAATCCAGCTTGTAATGCTTTTTGTATTCAAATTATCCCAAAGTATTATATAGAATATGTTGTTGTTAGGTATCATTAAAGACCTCCCATTAACTAGGAAAAGCTGTTTGATGGCTTCAAAGATAAATAAGAAGTTTCTTAACATAAGACTAGAAAGAAAAAGCATTCTCAAACAAATTTATCCTACTGAGAAAAAGCTAGGAGAGAACTGACTTTTGCCTTCTCTTAGTCAATAGATGCTATTAAATCTCTAAAATCATATTAAACAATATTTTAGGGAACTGACTTCAGTCCACAGGGGGAATAAAAAAGAATGAAGGCAGATATTTATTCTGAAATTTTATACTATTGCAACTGTATTTCAGAGGCTGATGACATACCATGAGCATGTTATTATTCATTTTGGTCAGACAGCAAGGGTTAAGATAGGAATATCATCCCAGGCATTAGCCATTAATCTGGATATCTCATTGCTTTACTAAGGTTTGGGTTATACAGATAATAACTCCAGGCCATATTCTGACACCTTTATTCATGTTGAATGGCATCTGAGGCAGCATCAGGTCCCACAAAAATCAGAGGGTTATTTACAGGGAAATGTATTACTCAATGTAGCAGAATATTGTCCTCTGGCAACATCTGCAGATGGAATTGTGCGGTAAAACATTATTGCACCAGCCAGTGCAGGGTGTCATAATGGCTTTGTATACAAATTTAAAGCAGATTCTAAGATAGTGGCTCCTGATAATGTCATTTTTCTCTCTCTTTCGACGCGTGATTCCTTGCCACAGAGGTGTAATGACAGTACAACACTAACATTTTATCAAAGAATGACAGTCAAACCACGGATAGGAGTTATCGAAGTTATAACACTGAGACATGTTTGGGACTCAAAGTCAGGAAGAAATTTACTGTGTTGATCTGTGTTTTAGTTTAATGTAGAATACTTTGTGATTCTGTGCCTTCTTTTCATAGTTGTATGGTTTTATTGCTATATTCTGCAAACAAAATCACAGACAATTCTTTTAAAATGTACTTTAAACTTCTTTTGGAAGTAAATTAGACTCTTTTGGAGCCATTTCAGTCTACTTGAGTCTATGTGATAGCCATAATATTGGAAAATATGATTGTAAGTCTTCTAACTGTAATATTTGCAAATGGTGAGTGCCACTTTAATAACCTCAAAGAACTACACTTACAAGAAACTGACTTTTGGGGAAATTAAAATAGCAGAGAAAATAAATGGCAAAAAATTAGCAATGGAAAACCTGCATTTCAAGAGACAGCAGAAAGAACATTTTATTTGATTTAGTCAGATATCCAGTTTCAGCATGATGATAGTAGTTTGTGTAATCAAAATCCCTCACATCAATAGCTAATAGAAAAGAACCAAATGTTATTGTGTATTTCCTGATAGCATAAAAATGAGTGCACACCAAGTACTTTTGCCAGCAGATGATCAATTTTGACTTCAAGAACAGGAGCTCCAGGAAAAACTTGGGCCTAGCTTTAGGCATCTCTGCCGTTTGGATCTCATGGTGCTACATCTGTATCTTCACCAAGATTTCTGAGGGTGTTTTCGCAGGTGCCTGTGCATGTGTGAACATCCTAGGATGTTTTACAAGGTACTGAGGGAAATGCAGTAGAAAAAGCCCTGCTTTGCTGCCTGTGTCTTTCAGAGGTTTCCAGCCCTCCATACACCGTGGGGAGGAGCTGATCAGACGTTGATAGGAGCTGCTCTGCTCTCTCAGACAATAGCTGCTCCTGTAGTGCTGTAGAGCATATCATCACGTTGCCAAGCTTCGTCCCAACATCGTCACTTCTGCTAACAAAGAGCTTCCATTGCTTGTAGAAGCTGGGAAAACATTTCTGGAGCCTTTCCAGCATTTTTGACCCAAGAGGTCAGACCTCTTGCTTGAGAATGTTGAACCCTGTTAAGATGTGTGGGCTTCTGATGAGAGCTCTCAGGCCAGGAGTTCACAGCCTAAAAGTGAGGTATTTGAACTGGCCCCAGCTCCTTTTCAGGAGCTCCCAGTCCCTCTGTCTAGAGTACAGATGGGCTCGTGCTTCGAGGAGAGGTATAGTGGGCATGGGGGTTTATCAAGTGTGCTGAGGGGAGTCATCAGGAATTGAAACACTCCAAAGGACATCTCCCTTCCACTCAGACAAGAAAGTTGAGGTTTTGATAAGGTGTTTCAGGAGCCTTGATTTTTCCCATGCTGAGAACTTCTGCACCACTTAGTTTGTCAGTCATGGACAAAATGGTTGTGGCTGTAAAACGTGATCTCATTCACACCCTGCTCCATCAGACAGTTCACCCAGCAGAACCCTTCATGATTCACCTCCCTGGTTTTCTCATTCCCATTATCTGTGAAGGGGATTTTAAGGGAAACTATTAGATGATCCTCAGAATGTTTATGTGCTCCTTTGCTGTGCTGATATCAAGCTGTCAGCCTCTGTCACTGTCTTCTGCTGTTACCCAACACCTGCTGTCTCCTCTGAAGGTCTTTTGTGTTTTCTCTCTCTACTGCTGCCTTCTTTTCCTTGTCTCCCCTCACAAACTGCTCATTTAGCATATGAAAATGAGATTTTTCAGAAGTTAAAACTTGTCTGGTTGTGAATATTTTTCATGGAATAGCACTGACTTGCCCATTACATGAAGGTGACTGGCTCTCTTGTCTCACTCTGTGCCATCTGCTACTGCTGTCACTTTGCCAAGTTTCTGCAGAGCAAATAAAAGTTAGAGCTTTTCTACCCAACAATGGGAAAGCTTTACCCTGCTCCTGAAAACATCTAAAACAATTTTTTCTGAAAATCCCCTCTCCCTTATCCCAAAATTGCCAATCCACATCAAAGGAGACACAAGCAGTTTGGAAAATGTCATGTTGTGTGACAGGATGATGACAACATCCAAAAATGAGAAGAGTTGTGCAGTTTTAAGATTGGCTGAAACTAAAGGCAGAACTTTTAATTAGAATCTAGATAGTGAAAAGAGCACAGCTGCTGATACTAGAGCTNGATTCCTGTGTGTCCATAAGAAGAGAAAGATGATAAAGGTAGAACAAAGAACATCTGTGCTTCAAAAAACACCATGGAAAACCAGGACTTATCTGTATTTTGGATTTTTAGGGATGCTTTCTCAAAACAATGCTTCCAGCAATGGACTTGGGGGGTGGTGTGGTGATGGCCAATGGGATGGGGTGTGNAGATTGGCTGAAACTAAAGGCAGAACTTTTAATTAGAATCTAGATAGTGAAAAGAGCACAGCTGCTGATACTAGAGCTAAAATCCGCTCTTAGATAACTATTTTGTAAGAAGTTCCTATCAACTTTCAGCAGAAATATTTGCACAGATCCAGCTCTGAAATTCAGCCCGGATTTGCAGGAAGTTATGTTTGATTTTGGTGCTGGCATCATTATCAGTTACAACTGACATAATTTCTGTCATTATATATCCCATGCTATGAGGAGAATAGACATCAGTAGCATGTTAGTATGGTAAAATGATTAAAAGTTTGAGTATAATTACTTCACAATATAATCAGATTGGGCATTCGAATACTTCATGACATTCACAGTGCCACAGATGGAAATTTTAATTTTTACTATTGATAAATTATTACTTTATTGCTTCCTGGAAATTTTTTATTCGCTTTATGGGATAGTTCCAGGGAAACAAATGTGAACGGAGTTGAAATGTGCAGCGTGGGTGGTGAAAGAGCCAAGCTGATCACTTTGTTCTGGGTTTAGTGGTTGTAGAAAATTTTCTTTGATTTATTAAAAGTTAAGAATGTACATTAAAATAATTGAGACCCCATTAAGTACAAGGAACAAAAGATAGAACTTCCTTTGGCAGATACAGAGGTACAAATACAATATTAATGCTTAGTATAGGTAAAGTAATAAATTGTCTGCTAAACAAATCTGACTGCATTGGGAATCTGAGCCTTTACAGGAATTGATACTAATGCCAAATCAATTTGTGTTCTATACATAATATGAGTAATAGGAGAGAAAAGTAAATTGAACACTTCTATTGTGGCTTAGTAATTAAATTCTGTGTTGCAAGACATTGTCCCACCACAAAAGTATTTTCAAATAAATGAGTGGCCTATAAGTGCTTTTTTTAATGACATTGACTTAGATACATTCCAGCCTACTACTATGTACCTGTGCTTTTAAAATTTAAGGCAATGTTTCTAGTTAATCCTCTTTAACACAACTGAAATTTCTAAAACATTTGCTCTGAGATTCTGCATTAAAGTTTAGTAGTTGAACTTTTGCCTGGCAATCAAAGAACCACTGCATCATATTGATTGCTGCTGCCAAGTACCTCTCAGTCCTTAGGACTGAGCAATTTTCTTGAGGAATTGGAGCTAACTAGGGCCAGTACCAGCTCACCTCTGTCTCAGTCTCTGGCTGTTTGTAAAAGAAACTTCTCCAATGACTTGAAGTCTTTGATCTGCAGACTGCTCCTCGCAGCCAGCAATAATTTAAGGGTTAATCTCCCTTATCTGTTGCCTCTCTTTAAGAGGAACTCCAAATTCAGCTCACAGATTTAAGTCTAAGACTTCTCTGACTACAAAACTATTCCACAATCTTAACCCTACTTTTCCCCCTTTATTCTTCCAACAGATCTACAGTGATTTGATTACAGGACTTTAATAGGACATCTCCATCCTGAGTGTAGTCCTATATGCTGTGATTTTGTAAATACCTGTGATCTTTGTCTAAGGATATGAGAAGTGCCTGCTCACCTCAGAGCAGAAGAGCTTATGCACTTCAAAATCTGATCACTTTTATGCTACAACACCTTCTCCAATAAAACACATCCCCTCTCCCATAAGATTCTGCCAAGTATTCTGGGCAAAATAACTTGATACAGCAGGACATGCTCCTCTGATCATTGATGTGAGAGAGCAGAGTGGCTGCAAGGAGAAGTTATATTCTGTACAATGCAGAGGCCAATTTAATCTTATGAGGTGCAGGCATCAACCTTAAGATGCCATGTTGAAAGCAGTAATAGCAATTTAGTCAACAGAGGAAACAGACATATTTATGAAGTCTTGGCCCTGTTGAAGTCAGTAGAAAAACTTCCATTAACTTCAGAGTATTCTCCTTTAAATACTGTAAAGTACAGAAAAATGGGGTCTGAGAAACAGTTGCACCAGCCAGACACAAAAGGCCAGCTGCTTCCTTCCCCCTTTAGCGCTGTTTTTTGCATCCATTACCTCTTGTCATCAACATTCCCATTTGGAATCTGTGCCTAAGATCAGAGGTAACATCACAAACGATGTTATGTTTTCCTTCCATTAAAACAGTCTGCTTTTGAACTGCCTGCATGAACAGCCTGAACCAACCTAGGACAGAATAAAGCAAATGCTCCCAAAGGTACCCCCCCAGTCTCCAGGGATGAGTTGAAATAGGGACTGATGCCTTCCATACGCATCACCATCACTGCACATTATTTCTTGCCGTCCTGTGAGGCCAAGCCTCACAGCTCATGGGGTAAAGATGTTCGCAAGCAGCACAAGATCACCTCTGTACTTTAGTAGTCTTGTAAATAGTACTTTTGCTGGCATTTTGTTTGGCTGGTTTATTTGTATGCTTTCTTTGTCTTCGTGGCTTGTTATTTTTAAATATCGTATATGTGTTTGATCTCTTCTCCTTTTAAATAAATAGCAGTGGCACTTGGGAAGTCAAGAGGTAGAACAAACAAAGTTTGTTAGCACTAAAGCCTTTATTTTTGTCATCCTGTCAGCTCTATTACATGACAGAGGATAAGGTTTAGATGAAACAGCAGGACTTATCCTACATCAAAATAAGGAATGAACTCTTCTGCTTAAAACTGTGCTTATATGAATGCAGCCATTGAATGGTAAGTGGATCTTTGAAGCTGAAAGCTCAAAAATAAGATTTCAGGTATTTAAAAATACACACACACATATATGAGTCTTTCTGAGAATTTCATACTTTATTCTTACTGCATTGCTGGTGACAACTGGATGGCCAACCAAGCACTCCAAGCACAGACATCCAAAACAGCAAATCCATAAATAACTGCATCAAACAGTGCAGAGAAGACTTGGGAGTTCTCTTCTTTGCAGACATCTCTAGTAGTTTAAAAACAAACAGACGAACAAAAACCCAAAAATACATCCCCTACCTGCTTTTGAGAAGAAAAGGATACATAAAGCAGGGAAAACTCATTACAAGTATCTGAGTTAAGTTTTTTAAGACCTTTTTGGCCAAGGGTGCTGATTACTCAGTGCTGTGACTTTCCTTAGAAGCTTCTTGTTGCATTTGGCTTGTTTATGTACATAATTTAGTGCAACACATTTTCATACAAAACTTCCTTTTTTGTTGTTGGCTGAGTCCTTTTTTAAAAGTGTATAGCATGGCAATAAAGCAATAGATGTGGTGTTTACAATATAATAAGCTCTTCAATGAGACAAATATAAGAGTTTTGATCAAAGGGATGGCTGAAGTGATAAGAAGCCATTGTTACCATAATATCCAGTATAGGGTTTAATGTCTTTGTATCAGTTCTTAATCTCTGAACACAAAAACAATGAGGAACTAGGTGATCAACTCTGGTTTTAATGTCACAGAAAACAGGCTGGTTTTATGTGTAGGAGCTCTGCAAGGTTTGTTGTTGTTTTCCCAAAAGCCAACACTAAAGTATTGCCGTATCTGCTCTGTGATTATTCAGTCGCACACAGCCATTGCCACAGTGCTTCATGAAAGTGGGAATGGATTTGGTTTGGAGTTGTACAGACAGGACACGGGCAGTGGATGGAGAAGACAACAGAGGGGTAGAAAAGCCATATCGCATTTCAGCCAAAAATGCTTGGGATGACATAAAGCAATGCATACAAACACAAACACACCCCCCAAAAAAGAGACACTAGAAGGAGTAGAATCAGGTGAAAGTTGGATGAATTGAAAGGATCCAAAATTATTATAAGATATTGTGCCATTGTTAAAATTTTCATTCTCATCTCTGCTTTTTTCCCTGTTGCAATAGACTGGTTACTGACTGACAATGTGATTAGGCTTTTGGTCTTTTGATTTCACAGCAGAAAATGCAAAGTTATTTTAGTGCTTCTCATTTCCCACCTCTCTCACTTCGTATCTGCACAAGTTTAGGATGTTTTTGCCTCCTCCCCTTCTTTATCATACCTTTCTCCATTAACAGTATTTTGCATACTGCAGTTCTCTTCCCCATTGATGTGTGATCTGCAATCATATAAAATTAGGTGACCTTTTGCTCCTTTTTTGGCAGTAAGATAACCTGTCTTATGATGATTTTCATCTACTGTCACTATAAGCATTCATGTCTCTTAAGAGATATATTTTGTAACAATAAGAAATAACTGAAATCAGGTTCAAAATGAGGACAAATTATATACAACTGGATGTCTTACATTCCTTACAAATTTTATCCATCTTTACCATGGTTCAAAAGATAGTGCTTTACAAATGCATATGATTCGGTAAATCAAAATTATTCAAACTTCAAGTTGGAAAAATAAATAAAGTAGGAAGAAATTAACTAAAATGAGAATTTATCTCTTTTTCCAAAAGATTATTTTATATACAACTCCCAGCAATTCATCACTGCATCACATTCAACTTTCATGTCTTTGTAGCATTATTATTTAACTTTTTTAATTGAATTTTTTGATACAGAATAAAGACAAGTAAAGCCCAAGGGACAAAGCATTTGATTTATGTACGATTCTCTTGTGTGTGACAATAAACAAACAAAAAAAAAGCAAATACATTTCTTCACCAGATGTATGAAAGTAAACACAGAGGAAGAAGTTTCAAAGGACAACAGCATTAATGGCAAGTTAAATATAACCAAACAATCAAAAGAATCTCTGGTACAGTATTTCTTTAACAAGAATAGTGAAGAACTTGCTACAAGGAATAAACCACCCAAATTCTTGTCACGGTGAAATGATGACAGAGCCTGCAGAGCATGCTGAAAGGAGCAAACTAAATATGGTAATGAGAGTTTTTGCTTGTCAGTGCAGCCTCTGAAGACTTAAGCAGGCTGAGCTAAGATATGAGACTAGAGGAGATATTGCCTGCAACAGGTATGATGGCGGAATGTTATTGGAACATGTTCAAGATTTAAGGTTTTGTGGGTTTTTTCCTATTTTTTACCACAGTCCAAAGAGTTTATCTCTGCCCCCCCCC
>VWYI01025816.1:0-71180 GCA_013399455.1 Anthoscopus minutus | reverse complement strand
GACAAAAGAGTCACAGCCAAAAGAGTCAACAGAAAGAAGAAGCCAGCAGGATTCCTGTGTGTCCATAAGAAGAGAAAGATGATAAAGGTAGAACAAAGAACATCTGTGCTTCAAAAAACACCATGGAAAACCAGGACTTATCTGTATTTTGGATTTTTAGGGATGCTTTCTCAAAACAATGCTTCCAGCAATGGACTTGGGGGGTGGTGTGGTGATGGCCAATGGGATGGGGTGTGCTGTGGGATCAGAAGGGTATAAAAACACTGTGTATGGGTGCAATAAAACACCTTGGATGAAACTTCTTAAGAATATAACAGGTGTCATTGTCTGTCTCTACTACAACAACAACTGTGTTTTGCTACCACAAGGCAAGCCATCTGGAATTCTGCCCAACTTTGTATTCCACTGGAGTAATTCCCCTGGCATGGTCAGAGAGATGAGACCGTTTCTCAGCTACATTTCCAGTTTAATGATCTAATCAAGGAGCCATTATAACTTGCACCAATGTATCAAGACCAGATCTTGAAAGTTCATTTATTCTGAGTGTCGCTTCCCACTTTCTGGTCATGGTGATTATGTCACAGAGGCAGCTGCCCTCTGTTTGGAGAGTGAATCCCAAAGTGTTTAGTGGCAGCATTGATGTTCACCCTGGGCAACACACAGGTGCCCTGTGTATAGAGCCCTTCAACAGCTCGGAAAGAATTCTGGTAGAAGTAATTTATGCCATGAATTGCAGGAATGCTGAAAACATCTCTCCAGTTTGCTAGGTTCCTTGCTGCCAAGAGGATTTCTCATGTCAAGTACACATTCTGCACTTTGGCACATCATTGTGAGCAGCTGATGTTTCTGCAGCAGCCTCAGAGCTATGACAGGGTGACTCCTACAGTGCTGAAACTGTGGTCCTAAGTGATTCAGCCAGAGAGGTAGTCTGCTGCTCTGTGTTTGCAGGGAATTTAGGTAATCAAGTACATTTTAAGCATGTTTCTTCCTCTGCTGTCCTTGATATTCTTTCTCACTCAAATATATTCATAATGGAGTTTTTGTCCTGTTGAGGCAGCTTTTCTCTCAGTATTTCTCTGGGATGCCCCATCGTATCAGCATATTTTCACCATTTCACCATTAGCAGCCATTGCAGCCTCCTTCTTTGGAAGTCCTGGGAAAGCAGCCCTATGGGCTCCTCTCATCCTTCCTGCCAAGCCTGTTCAGGTTTCTCAGTCATCCTTCTCTGGGTAGCAAAAATCAAGAGGAATCAAATCTCTGTAGGAACGAATTGGCCCTGCTTTATATTTCATGAGGTCTTTATTCCTTCATACATATATCTCTCTTCTGACTCCTTACCCAACCACTTCTTTTTTTTTTCTATTCCCTGCTGTAATCGCCTCACAGTGCTCTCCTTCCTCAACACAGACTTTTACACAGTGTGTCGCTTAATCTGATTCGTTCAGGTCATATCAACCTACGAAAACAGCTCCTTTTCCCTTTCCAACTCTCAGCAGCAGAAGCTTCTGCTAGAGGGTTCTGAAGAACTTCCCCCCTTGACTTTAAATTGGTTTTGCATGTCTTGTTTTCAGTGAAGAACTTGGACAATCAGATGAAAATAAGAAGTGTTAACATTAAGAGATTTTACTGCTGTGATACTAGTCATAGAAATCCTGAGATTAGTCCTCAGACTACAGAGTTTGAGTCACTATTTTACTGTTTTGAAAATGAAAGTATGAATAAATGTAGCAATCCATCAAAGCATAATTAAGTATAAACTAAAGGCCACAATTAGAGCAGAGTGAATTGTTTTTCTATCTCATCACATCTGTCACACTCAAGAAGTTCATGAATTCTGTAGAAGTCTTCTCATTTAAAATAGAGGGAATATCTCCTGTATACTGAGACATTATTTTTAATGACAGAGCTTACATGGGAATTGCTGTACATCTCTAATGCAAAAAACAATTACACATTGTGAAAGAATAACTTTTGGAATTAACGAAATCTGAAAAAATTAACTAAAAAGCATTTATACAAGATCAAGATATGTGGTCATGCTCCCAGTTGCTTTCCTTGGGGATTACAGTAATGCACCAGTCAGGCTGTTTCTACAAATTTGCAACTGCTGCTTCTGATTTGTTCTGCCTTGGTATAATCAATCTGAATTCATGATCTCACCCTGTGCTGCCACAGAGACAACTCGTGGGAAACATACCAAAATGCAACAAATCCTGCCCCAGTGCTAATGGCTGACCACTTCTGTCTCCACTACAAGTCAGCTAGTGAAGAGCTGAGTGCCTCTGACCTTCCTCTTGCTTGTAAATTTAATTGATTTGCTTGTTAGCTAACGTCCTGAAGAAAAAATAATGGAAAGGATGTAACCAGATGATTTCTATTTATTTATTCTGTATTCAAATGTTTTACCTATTAAGAAAGCCATTGCCTGAAATTGTGAGTGCTGCCCCAACATGAATATTTGCGGTGCTGACACACCAGATTAGCTGAGTGTAATATTTCATTTTCAGTGGATTGTCTATGCATGTCCTAATTCAAGAATGCACCAAACATTGTTGTCCTGACTGCCCATATATTTGGATGCTACTTATGTTTACAATTAAGCATGCTGCCCAGTGATGAGTTGAGTTCCTAAAAGTCTCCCTTATAAACAGAGACTGAGAGGCTTTAAAATTCAGATTATGGTATTCACATGGATTCATTTGCACTGGTGTGAAACTGTGTGGTTATGCACACTTGTTCTGCCTCCTATGCAGATGGGCAGGAGGGCAAGAGAAGTACTTGAGACTGTGATTTTTAAACAATTGGATTTAATCATTGGGGTTTATCTTATTTCCTTTAAATTACAAAACAAAAAAAAGAAAAAAGTAGTGTGTGCTTCTCCCTTCCCAATCATTTTAATCACTTGCAGTGAAACCAAACACTAGGATAGGTCTGGCCTAAAAACTGGACAATGAGATTATTTAAATGCAACAGGAAGGAGATGGTCCAGAACTGTGCTTTGTCCTTGCTTGCAAAATTTTTCTGTTGTGATGTTCACTTTGTTGAAGAGTCTTGTACCTAGGCAGGAATGTTACTGCCTTGGCAATCACTGAGGCCAAGTTCCCAGAAACCTCTTCCAGCCACTTTTTGCAGGTTTGACTAAATGAAAATGTCGGTCACTTTAGTGACACTGTCAGAAAAAAAAAAAACAGCCACTCCAGGGACACTCCAGTAGATAGGAACTTTGTTAATTAGCAGTGGGAATGGGAGTAAGAACAATTTTCTTTTCAGAGGGAAGGCATTAGGTTTTTGTTTTTCACTTGGATATTAAAGCCATAAAGCCTTGATATGCTAATTTGTTGGATCTGAATGTGTTTAGGCTCTGTGATGAAGCTGTTTTGACACTGGATGATGGCAATGTTTTGATAGTGCATTTCTGAGGTTGTGCTGTTTTGACACAAAAGGCTTTGACAAGATATTTGTAAGGTCACTGTAACCTACCACTGCTGTTATGTGGAAGTGATGGAAATGTAAATGCACTAGTGTCTAATCAATGGAATGAAGCAGTGTGGGATATATGGAAATTGAGATGTAAATCAGCTAGTTTGGGTTATAAATGAGCATGTTAGAAAAATGGTTCATGGGAACTCTCTTGGCCATCTTGGTTTTCCAGTACTGTGAGTAAAGGAGTATTTAACTTTAGAAAACTTATGAGGCCTTGTGGTGGCCTTCCAGCACTTGGCAGGGGCATATAGGAAAGATGGGGAGGGATGGTTTGCCAGGAAAAGAGGTAGCAGGTTTAAATTGAAATAGGTAGATTTAGAGAAGGTATTATAAAGAAATTTTATTACTGTCAGGATGGTGAGGCACTGGAACAGATTGACCAAAGAAGCTGAGACTGCTCCATTCCTGGAAGTGTTCAAGGCCAGGTCAGATGGGACCTTGAGCAACCTGCATGCTCTCTAAGGAGCCCTCTAACCCAAAACTTTATTTGATTCTATGATAGTAAGAAGGAAATATTTGGCTTTTCACAGCTGCCTCTTTACACTGATTAAGACAGAAAAAAAATGTAGATTTTTATTTCTGTTTAAGAAAACTTGTGACTGTAGTAACCTAATACCAAATTTGAACTGAAAAAAGCAACCGACTTGAACTAGGCCTTGCATAATCTCAGCCTAATTTCTGGTCAGCCTCCAGTGGGCAAGCTGCTGGTTTAGTGATGTAGAATCCACATTACAAAATCCATTTTCCCTCTCACAGAAAAGAGGCTGCTGTCACTTCTGCTGCCGAGATGGCACCTGGATGAAGCAGGCAGAGTCAGCAGTGCAAACTGCTGGGCTGGCAAAGCAGAGGGAGGCAGTGAGGCAACCCCTGGTGAAAAGACGCTGCCCTAGGCTGTGGGATGCTTGTGGCTGTCTTTTCTTTTACTGTTTTGTGTCAGGCCAGACAACAGCTGGAGAATTAGCAAGGGGCTGCCCCACAAATAGAGCAGCCTGCTGTATTGTGTATTGTGGAATGTAATGCCCTAACAGGAGATGGATCAATATCATAGCAGGAGAGGTAAGGAATCCAAGAATAGCTGCAGAAGGTGAAAAGAAAAAAGAGGCTAGAGGAGGAATGAAGAAAAGTTCTTCCTTTCCTTCAGAAATAAGATTATTCCTACTCTTTCTTTTCAGGTTGGTCTGTGTGCCTGTATATATTTAGGATGTGCTGGAGGGCTTTTGCCAGTGTCTTGTTTTTGTTTGTTTGAGTTGGTTTTTTTTAAATTTTTGTAATCTTGTGTCTGCCACCCTAAAACTTGCCAGAGTTTGATGTCAGAGCACTGCTGCCCGAAGAGCTTGTACTGGCCTCTATTTGCAGTCCTGTACAATCTCACTTTAATCACTATGGCAGTTAGCTCAGAAGTGCCTGTAGGTGGAAAACATCACTGTAACATGATACAGTTGATTTTACTTCAGCATGGCCTTGAGACAAGCCGCACCGGCCCATGGAGTGTGTGTAGTAACTCCTCTTTCTCTGTACCAATTCACACACTTGGAGGCAGAAATCTGCCCTTTCTGAAAACAGTTTTGGAAAATGTACAATAAGCCACCATTTTTAGAAAATAAGAGCAAATATTAAGCAGATTGCAAACAAGGCAGCCTGACAGAGAAACTTAAGACATCCCATTAAGCAAACACATCATTCCTTGCTTTCCTCCGTGCCCTTTCACCAAATCTTATCACTTCCATCAATCTTAATCACTCTAATAATCTCTTTCCATCCACTGCAGCCTGTAAAGAGTTTTAAAAGCCCTGCGCTGGCTTTGTGGTTTCATTTCTCTTCTCTTTGCTCCCAGCAACACAAATAAGTGATTTCACAACCACTGGGAAGGGAGAGCAGAGGGAAAAAAGGTTTAACCTACCTCATCTAATCAGAAGCTCCTAACAGATGGAGGGAAACTGCTCCCTGAGCCCAACAAGGAACTGAGCCAGGGTTCTTCCCTCATCACCAACTGCTGCCAGCTAAACATCTGAATTTCCTCTCTTCTGGAAGCTTATAAAAGCTCTAATCCAAGAAATGGCACCTCATTCTCTCCTCTTCCCTCCCTCATGCCATCTCCTTCTCCCACAGCACATGGTGTTACACCCTTCCAGGGAGATGAGTTTCAACATTGTGACAATGTCTGCATCACCATTTTCCACCCACTGTCAAATCCACTGAAAAAAAGAAAAAACGCCCAAAAAATCAAAACAAAACAAACTCCACAGGAAAAAAAAGAAAACCAGCAAAAACTGTTAACACGTCCTGTTTCTGCAAATTCTCTCACGTTTGGGTTTTTTTTTGTCAAAAAGGTTCAGAGCACCACTGAGGGCCATAGTTTCTGAAATATAATAAAAACCCACATTTTATGTAAGGAGGGTAAAATTCAAGTGTCTCTCTGGTAGAAAGTGGCATCTAGTAGTCAACCTCTTGCATTTTTGTGGGCTTACCTTTCCTTTTTTGGAATAGGAATTTCACCCTGCACCTGACTGACCTCCAAAGTTCAGGCAGTACCATGGTCCCTGTCAGAGCACCAACATTAGTTGCCAAAATTAAATCACCCAACACCCCAATGACTCGTTTCCAGCTATGTGCCATGTCTGGGCTGAGGAGAAGATGTGCAGGTTAGCATATATCAAAGTCCAGCTCCTGCCTCATCATCCAGATGGGAAACAGAGCCTGGACTCCTTGGCTCCTTTTTTGTAAAGCATCACTGTATGTAGAGGATGGGGCTGTTGGATTACCCAAATGAAGGGCTAGGAGTTGTCATTCCCAAAAGCTGGAAAAGCTGCATGCTCCCCAGGCTGGGTAAGCCTTACAAGTCACAGTAAGGAAGGGTTTGTAGACAATGGCAGCAAATATCAATATTCAATCCCAGGGAGGCTGGTGAGTTGTTAAATTACCTTAAACATAAAAAACAGCTTTGCCTTCTGACCAGGTAGGATCTCAGGGCCTATGTTGCAAAAGAACTGCCCAATGCAATCCACCTGCTGAAATTAATCTGAATGACCCTTGATGAAAATTCAGGTACAATTCGCTCCATTAGACAGATGGTCAGTATTCTGTATTTCATCCTCATTAGAGGAAGGAGAACTCTTTTGAATACAAGTTAAAGGAAGAAGAACCCCTTGAATACCATGTAAATGGTTAGCTAGACCCTAAGGACTTTCTGAGGAAGGGACCAGAAGCAATGGGTGTGAAAGTATGGAAGCTCACCAAGAGTTAGTTTTGCAATTATTTGAGTGTGATAACGTTTTGGTAGTTGACACGATGCTCCTGTTCAAATGCTGTACCAGAAACTCCTCCTGTGTTCTCCTCCCATGTTCAGGTTTGAGACTCACAAACCAAATTCTTCTGTTTCACTTATTATTTCTGAAGAGACCTAATGTGCTTACGACCCCACTCACATGCATTTGCACCTTTCTCTGAAAAGGAATCTAAGTGTAGAGACCAAACAAGTAAATTCTCCTTCTTAGAAGAAAGCACAAGAACAATCCTATAATTTCTCCTTTAATATCCACTATGATATAAATTATTCTATGGCTTTTATTCCAGCCTTCACTGACAAATAATTCCTTTATTTCTGTGTATTTGTCATATGAATTAAAGTGAATAAGACACTGTTTTTGTTTCATAAGGATTTTGATATGTCCCATAGTACAGATATCTAGGTTGGTGTTACAAGTGCACTTCACCACCTTCTGTGGAAAAACAGGTGCAGTTTTTGTAGCTGATTTATTCTTCCTGCAGAATATACCTTGGCAAGAAATCTGTTTTGTGAGTGTAATGAGATGTGACTTTCAAAAGTAGTAAATGAGCACAGATTGAAATATAAAACATTTTTTTTAAACAAAAGAAAAAGGGTGCTTTTCCCTTTTGGGTGCTCTTTTTTCCACTGTGAGAGTGCTTGAACACTGTCACAGGTTGCCCAGAGAGGCTGTTCAGTCTCTGTCATTGGAGACATTCAAACCCCACCTGGGCATGGCCCTGAGCAACACATCTGTAGGTTGGCCTTCACAATTTCCAGAGATGCCTTCCAGCCTAAGCTACTCTGTGAATCTAAATTGTTCTGTTTTCTGTACAGTCACAAAGGGGTAGTTTCTTTTTAGATAGTTGCATAAATTCCTTCTGTTGTCAGATTCAATGGCATCAGTCATCTCTCTGTTGTTGTGATAGATGAAGCTTATCAGAAATAAGAGGGACAACTCAGAGGTGATTTCTACCTTTCCAGGAGAGAAGACTGAAATAAAGATTAGCTGTGAAGCTATTGAAAGTTATGCATGCTGAGTTAGAGTACACCTTCTTTAAGTGGGAATTATTTACAATCTTTCATGTTAATAGTTCTTCTTCTTAATGTTTAAAAACTCCTCATCCTCTGAATGCAAAAATCTTCCAGGTAAATTAGAAATAGGGAGAGACAATGCATGAGATTGCAATGATTGAGACAAAATAGCTAAAATGAAGAATTGTGTTCCTCAACCTGCATCCTTACCTGACATTCTACAAAGGGATGAAACTATAAAGAGAATATAAAATGTGCTTGGATCAAAAGTATAACTCCTGTGTCAAATGTGTTCAATAATCCATTGAAAGAGAATATGATAAACTGTGAAAGTTAATTACTAATGAAAAAATAAACACAAAAAGTGGGGGAAAATAGAATGGGGAACTCTGGAGTTTGTAATGATTGAATGCAGCTTGCTTAGGGGACTATTGCCACACATCTGCTTTGTGACAAGTACAGTAAAATTAGTTATGGATCATCAAAGAGATTCCTAACACTTAACAAAATGAGACCAAAAATGCCTTTTTTCCTCAGGTTCAGACAT
The DNA here is from genome assembly GCA_013399455.1 of Anthoscopus minutus. NCBI lineage: Eukaryota > Metazoa > Chordata > Aves > Passeriformes > Paridae > Anthoscopus > Anthoscopus minutus. The sequence continues at coordinate 62,850 of VWYI01025816.1, read as the reverse complement.
CTGGGAAAACATTAATCAAACATACAGATTCAGTGGGAGGAAAAATTTGGAAAACAGCAATGTTGAAAAAGAAAGACTGAGTGGATAATATTGGCAGAAATTAGACATGAATCTGCAATGCAGCATCACAGCAAAACACCCATTTTCTTGCATTTTATTTTATTTTTATTTTTTTCAGCCTGCCTATGAAGAACCATCATACTCCTGCTCAGGAAGGAGCAATAATGCTGTTCTGTTCAAGAATGGTGAAATGGAAAATCTTGGCTGATTCTGCAAGATATTTAATGTTTCCTGCTAAATGCCCTCTGATGCAGAAGGGAGCTGGCCCTTAGAACACAGAGTATGGGGCTGGACAACACCTCACCTTGATGTTGCAGAGCAGTTGGAAAAGAAATCAAAGAAATGCAATGCTGGGGATTGCTGAGGCGACCAGCTTACATAAAAAATTAAAACTTGTCTGATTACATCTGTGCCTGGTGGAAGGCAGTGAGGATCTTCCTGAGAAGTAGACAGAAAAAAACAGTTCTATGATATTGGCCACTGCATAAGAGCTGATTCCTCATTTGGGGAAGAGAGTTGGCTCTCCTTTCTCTAGTGTAGAGAGGAAATCTCTTGGGCAGAGATTTCATCTTGGTTTTCATCTAATTTGCTTTTAGCTTCCTTGAACATCTCTTCTTAACCTAATTTAAATTGGCAAATTTTAGAGTCTGGACTTTTTTTTAATCTATGTATTCAATTTATTATTATTTCTAGTGAGTAGCAGATGATATCAAACAATAAAGAGTTACAGGTACAAAATATGGGAGAGGAGTCACTGTTCAAATGGGTATAAGGAAGAGCAAGGGAATAATGCTCAAAAAAGGGACAGTTGGCTTTGAATACTAGCAGAAATATCTTCTCTCAGGCCTGCCCACATGACCTGCTTGGTTTGCACAAAAGTGTGACCCCTTTAGCAGTTGCATATTCAGTACTGCACTATATCTGTCTCAGTGCACTTGCTTCCACCTCCCCACCCACTCTGATCTATTTTTTGTGTGTAGGCGATAAGCATTGTGATTTTTTTTTCTTTGGTGTTCTATGAATCCTCCTCCCTGCAACAGCAATTCTGGGACAAAATTCACCCATATCCTTTCCTAGTTCTCCTCGTTTGACAATTCGTTGGTTATGCAAGCTATTTTGAATAAAAAGTATCCAGTATTGCACTGCTGGCCTCTACCAATGCATGTCAGGCAGGGAGGAGGGGATGTATTCAAGATCTTGCCATCTGCTGGCCTCAGCTCTGCAATTCAGAGCTCAGAGTCAGACCAGCTTGGGCAAGAATTTTGGCCTTGTACCTTATTGTGGCCTTGTACTTTCTCACAACCACAGTGGGATGATTAGAAGGAAGATGCACCGCTGGCTGCTGAGCCAGACCTGTTTCCTTTAGTGAAACAGATAGCAGCACTCCCACCACCTTGATCACATTAACAGACATGACTGAATCTTTATCCTGGGAGACAATCCTGCCTTTTTCTAAATCATAAAAATCACAAGCAAGAGCAATTTAACTATCAGCTAAACTAGAGAAGGGTGATGGAAGGTTTTGGAAGCAGTCGACAGGTGACATGGCACTGTAAGTAGGCTACCAGCTGCTGGGCAGTACCTGCCCTTCTCACATAACTGCATTCTATCTTTTGAACAGCTAAGAGAGCAGAGAAATGAAGAGAAACTCTTTCCTCAAAAACACATTTTCCCTGGACACTTAATCAGTTAATCAGAGAAGACTCTTGTGGTCTATATAGGGGATGATAAAAAATTCAAAGCTATATTATTTCCCTTCCTTTTCTTTTAATTTTCTTTTTTGTGTATAGCATTTTCTTGTGCATTCCATCAAACTTTAGTACATTATCTCTTATGGAGTTCACAGGCTGTTTTGTGAATGTGCAGGGGTATTGAAAAAAAGACCTTTTAAAGTGGGGGAATCCTGCTTTCATTGTGTGCGATGTTGCTATATTCCCACTGTTATCCCATTTTGTTTTAATATTAGCTTATTGGACCATGAAAAAATCTAAAGTATGAGAAATGTACTTTTTCTTTTATGTAGCTGGTATTATGAGCCTCATAAAAAACATGTCTCAGATGAGTAAACAAAATATTTATTTTTGCAAAACACAATTAGGAAGATATAGCTATTTAGAAGCTATAACTGTTTCAAGAAACTGTGCAAAATTACACAGGTTGTAACCACTGTGCTTTTCCATATCCATGGGTAGAAATGAGGCTGGGTTTCCCAAAGATCTGTGTGCAAAGGCTGTGGGCTGAGCGACCTTGTCCTTCAGCATGTTTCAGTCTTCCACCAGCTCTGCATTTTCCCAAAGTTTCTGCATTTTTGAAACCTCTTGTTCTTTGTCAAATTTGGCTGCAATGCTGCTGTCAGTTCAAAGATTTCAAGGAAGGAGGAAGGACAGACATAAAGGTGGAAATAAGATTTCCTTATGTGAGCCTCCTTTCCAAGGAAACCACAGAAGGTAAGAAAGGATCACAGGGGCCATAACAGCGCAGTTTCAAAACTATCAATTCACAAAGAAAAGAGAAAAAAGGTGCAGCCTTTACCCCTCTTGTTGCCATGAACTCTTCTCCTTCCCACCTTGGATTTGCTGTCCCAGACAGTTTGTGTTGCACCTCCCAAGAACACAGGCACAAAGGACACAGAAGCAGCAACGCTGTTTTGAAATAACTGTCAGAACACCAAGGGTTAATGATGCCCAGAGCCTCCTGCCTCACTGCTCCCTGAGTCTGTGTATTTCCTATGCAGAGCTGATTTGCAGCTGCACTGCTAAGTTTTATCCTGGGAAAAAGCCTCAAAAATATGTTTCTGCTACAGCAATTCTGCCCTTTGTAATTGGGGAAGAAAATGCCTATGAAATATGCCATAGAGCTCTATGGTGCTGCATTCTGAAATGTGTTTCACTGCATACCATGAAAGCTGGAACTTCAAAACCCATTGATTAAAATGAGAGCGTTACTGTACTCTGCTAATTAGGATATAGTACTTAACACTATTCTTAGTTTGAACTGCGCACAGTAAGTACACATCTATTAATAGTTTTTTGGGGGGTAGGGAGACAGTGTTTATCTATTTTTAGTTTTTTTATTTTTTTATTTTAATTGCATGAAAGGCAGTAGCCAGCAGTCACATTATAAGTATGCTCTGGTAAGAGAAGATTTCCTGCTGGGAGAAGCCAAAAGAGTGGAAAGAGAAAATATGTGTCAGATGGCAGAAGGGGGGAACAGACCTGTAGAGGGATGGATAGCTGAGATACAGTGAACTGCTACGTTCTCACAATCTTTTTTTAACCAGTGTTTCTGGGTTTGAACAGGCAAAATACTTACCCTTTTGAACATTTAGGGGAAAGGGTTATCATCAGGCATGAAATAAAATAGGGCTTGTGCAAACCCATTTGATAGAGTGGGAGCAGGAAATTTTAAATGCACACAACAAGCAGCAAGTCTAAGTAGTGTTTTCTCTGCCACAGTCACGGAGGAAATTTAAAGCTTCGAACAGCTACAAGCCTCCAGCAGATACATGGGAAAAGAGGTCCTGGAGGTGTGTCAAAATATCTAATATTTGCTTCACCTAATATAAGAAATTGCTATATTCGCTACATCTAATAATAAGTTGAAAGTAAGAAAAGTAAAGGGGAAAAATAGCCGCAAGCCCAGATCAGTTCCTCAGTACTAACAAGCTGCCTATGCAAAGTGCTGACAGGTTTTATGCCAGTAGTGTAAAAAGATTCATGCTGGGCTCTCACTTGAGTGCAGAAGAGCAGAAAAACCCCGCACTGACCCCTCAGCAAATCAGCCACCTGAAGAGAGAGCCTGGCAGGCACATTTCCTCATCCAACAGCCTGAACCTTCACCTTTTCCCCGCTGGGGTGGCTGTCCCACTGCAGGCAGGCAATGCCCTTGTGCCAAAGCACAGCCATGTCAACGGGGGGTGTCACCAAGGTGACCCTTGGGTTGTGTTTCCCACAGCCAAGGGCTCTCCCCGGCCGATTTCCAGCATTCCAGAGGGAGCAGCTCCTGGTGGGGAGACACAGGCAGGAGCTGCCTGTCCCCCAGCTGCACCTAGGGAATATTAGCATGCTTTCACTTAATGCACCCTGAACCTACCATGGTTCCAAAAGAGGCACAGAATACATTTTCTCTCAGCAGTTAAGGCATGCTGAGATTTGTGCTGTGCGAATGCAGGTCATCCAAATGTGCAGAAACAAAAATCGAAAGAATGGGAAGGGAGCCCCTGCTCCCCTGTGCAAACAAGTTTTTAATCTTTCTAGGCTCTAACTGAGAAAGGATTTAGGATGTTGAGCCTCAATTTTTTCAGTCTTCTCTCCATCATCTGCCAGTGTTTACCGAAGCACCAAGTTGGTTACATAATTTTTCACATTATTCTCATAGGCTGTCCAATGTATGAAGTCAGTCTTTAATTGAAGTTCTTATTTGCATGCTTCATAACCCTTAAAATATTCTGCTTGGAATGTCAGATGAGGTTAATTGAGGACCCTCTTGATGATGGTATTATTGTAATTTGAACTTGGAGAATCCAATATTAATTCTAGGAGGATTCTGTAAGATTTATTTTTCCTCTTTAGGTTTTATTTTTGTATTGAGAATTAGTTTGAGGTTTAAATTCAAAACGATTTTCAATATAGTGAAATTCATAATGTTCTAATGAATTCTAGAAATTATTCTGTTCCTAGAAATAGGATAATAGCATTGCATTTAAATATTACTATTTAGATTCTACAACATAGGAGACTGCATTATACCCTTTTTTGACAGGTATGATTTGAGGAATTTTTATTTCCTCTTGGCTATGTGCAAGAAACTATTCCTCAAGTTTGGCTGAGATCAGCTGTAATTACTGTTCTAGGCTGGTGCCTCCCTGTGCCTAGAGTTGTATATTACTTTTGGAAAACTGACTGTAAAAGTACTTTTTTACCTAACAATAATGTTGTTTAGGAGTAGCCTGTTTTCGATATTCCTTGCCATTTTTTAGCAGACAGGATATTCCATGAGGAAAGGTGTTTGCCCCGGTTTAAAATACAGAACAACATGATTGCAACCTCAGTGAAAGGACCCTTTGTCTCAGTTCTCTAATTGAGGCATCCATTCAGACCTGTAAATGCAATTTTTATCACTCAAAAGTTCTGGAAACTTTTTTTTCCCCTAAGCATATCTTGACATCCCTTTTTCTATTGTCATAGTAAGCTGATGTCCTGTTGAAGCATTTTTACCTTCTGCTGGCAATATTTCCCATGTTCACACTGGATACAGTTATATGAATTCTGTAACACAGGGCACACCATATAAATCTAAATTCCTTATCCTGTTTAAAACTACAACTTACAATGATGTAAGAGAATATGTGTAACAGCTTTTAGTCCAGAGTTTTGTGAGATCATTTAAAGCCTGATACAAAGCATAATTTAACCAATGCTTTAAAGATGTAACCACTAACTTAATATCAATGTGTATACTTCAGAGTTTCTGAAATACTGTGATATAATTCTTGATCAATTGATTTATTTTAGAATGGAAACTGAATATTTGTTTCCTAGCAGATCATACTCTGCTTCCAAAGAAGTGAAATGGAATTTGGATACAGCTACAGTATTCTTTCATGGAGTCATTTAAACTAGTGTTTAAAAATCAGTATTTCAGGCAATACTCTACACAGATTTGTTATTTCAAGTTCGGTGTCTGATCCTTCAGAAGCAAAAAGAGGCAGACTTTTACCTCCATATGGAGTCAATGGCTGCATTCTAAGGGTCATCTGCAGGGGATTGTTTCAAAACACCAATTTCATGCTCACGTTCATATCAGATCTCGAACCGATGTTCACGTTCATATCAATTTCATACAGTATGGCTTTTCTTTGCTCTGCTGGACTGTTCAACAAGCTATCTGTCTTTGCTTTTTGCCTTAATATTCTGGCCTTTCAGTTTTACTCCTCAGCACACCTGGATTTGAGTCATGCGCTGAGAAGAAATGAGACAATATTTTATTGTAGCAGCATCCAGAAAGAGATCTCCTGCTGCCCAGCCATTCCTGTTGTTTCTGTGCAGAGGATACTAATTATCCAGTATGTGAAATTACAATGGCAGAAAATAGTGAACATCTCAAACAGAGACGTAATTACAATGTAAGACAAATTATATGGTTCCATTTGTTTCTAAAAAAATGTTGTGAAAAGTTTGGGTTTGGTTCATTGGGGTTTTTTTATTTCTTTCCCTTTCTCCTAAAAGCTCTGTGCTCACCTCTGTTTCACCACACTGGGAACAGCAAACTTGGAATGCTCAGATCCCCATGGGCCACAATGCTGTTGGTATTAAGTACAGATCACTCTGGAACAAGTCTAGCCAGGAGCAAGAGGAGCTGTGGTGAGGGGCAGGTGTCCATATGGATCTCTCTGCTCTTTATGCATATGCAGGGCATTTCCCTGCAGATTTTCCAGCTGCTTCTTATCCTTTTCCCTTTAGATGGGAACTTACATTTGTCTTCCTCTGCTGGCCCTCTCCCTAAGGTGTTACAGCAGAGGGAGGTGATTTGTCCATGGGTTATTAGAGCAGACACCACATACACTAGGAATTCCCAGTGCATAAATAATGTCCTTGCTAATTAATTTATTTTTGTTTGAGCCTCTCATCCTGTCCTGTTACTGGCACTTGTGATTATTAGAACAGAAAGCCCAAGCCCTTTCCCAGTCCTTTGTCAGATGGCTGCCTCTTGTGTTAACTAGTGGGCTGCTCTGTACACCAACCTTGGAATGAAAATTACCTCCTCTGCAGAAAGGCAACAGCAGGGGAAGAATAGAAATTATGGAGTCTGAAACTCCACAAAAATGAAAAATAAAAATATATTGCTGCCATGGTAAACATGGAGATTAACAAGGAAGACAAAACATCAAACAAAGACGTCCCCTTGTCCTTGGCCAGCCCCTTCCCAGCCAGGAGCAGTCAGGAGACAAGACCTGCACTCTGAGATGGGATATAGAGACAGGACACTAAGGAATGGCAATGCTTGTCTGACTGCTCTTATCGCTGCTAGCGACTGCCAATATATGGATTTCCAGTAGCTACAAGAAATGCAACTAGATCTGGTCTGGCAGGTGTTCCAAGAACTGTAACAGAGTCTCGTCCAGGTAAAAAAGACAAAAATAAATGTTTATCAAAGAGTTCTGGTTGCTAGAGAATTGTCTCCCTAGCTCCTAATGGAAACTTACATTTTGCAGAACAATCTATAGATTCTATCTTATGGCTGTCACAGTAAAATTACCTTCAGAGAAGTGAGCCAGGAGACTGCTAGGAGTCACAGAGTGTGCAAATGTCCTGAATCCGACTGCCTCAGTGGTGCAGTTATATCTCATCTTCATTAAAAAAGATGCAGTGAGGAAAGATTTCACATCATTCTTTTAGATAACATGAAAACCACATCAATTCTGGACTGTAACATTCTTATTCTACCAAAAGGTAATTTATTTTCTATGCATAAGTAGAGCTGTTATTTCCTGTTGTACATCCTCAGATGTATGCACTTTTTTTCCTACTCAACAGAAACTCCGAGTGAAAACGAATATATAAACTACCTCTACCTCTGTAAAGTAACTACACAGAGTGCCTGACTTACAGTTTAGAAGCCTGAGAAAAAATGCCCTTTGTTTTATATTTGGGGTTTGGGCTGTGTTTTGTTTGTTTGTTTCTGAAAAGTGGCTATGATGAGAGCTATGGAAATAATCAACAAACAGAAGAGACAAGCAACTAGCCACCACAGGGAAGTTAAGAAAAATCTAACTGATAAAAAAGTTTAGCAAACAGCCTGAAGAAAATACAAGGAAGATGGTGAGTGGGTTTTTTTCCTCTTTAATTTCTGTGAGTGATAAGCAGAACTCTGCAAAAATGTGTGACTTGGGAGTTTTGTTTTCTCAGAAGCAGGACATATGCAAGAATAAAAATGGCTTAAAGTAAGGGTTAAAATTTAGACTGTCTAGTGGAAAGCAGTTTTTAACAGTGAAAACTGTTAGGGAAGTAAAAAAAAAAACCCTGGATATTGAATGTAAAAATGCACACAAACCAAAATTCCACACAAAGCCCTGAAGAATGTGTATTCAGAAGCCACAAGTCTTTGCTTTAGATTTTTAATATAAAAACAGAAGATTTTTTTTCCCACTTATCCAGGAATACATGGGTTAAACTGGCATTCACATATCACATACTCTAAAAGACTTTCGCATATAGGAAAGATACATATACATACATACATACATACATATATATATATATATATATACACACATATATATATGCTATATATAAGGTTTGTTTCTGGAAAGTCCAGATCTTTGGTGGTCAGATGTGAAAGAATAATTACTCTCCTTAGTTTAAGACTAAAACTGCAACATTTAAAGTTGTTTTAGTAAGCTGTGGAGATGGAAAGAAGACTGTGGACTAAGGTAATGGCTGAAGTTGCTGTACCTTAATGAAGAGGCGCCAGTACCAGGTTATTACTCAATTTTTTGCTGCTTTGGGCAGAACATTCAAAAGATAGACAAGTTCTGACAGGCAGTAATCCTGTTTTTATGCCCAAGTATTTAGATGCTTCAGGACATTTATCACAGCTGCCAAAACTGGATTTGCAATCTGTGAGTTTCAAAAAGAGAGTGAGATTTTGCCTGTTGTTGTTTTGGGAAAAGGGGCAAATACTCTCATTCCTTCTTCCCTTTCTTTGCCTACATCTTTTTCACCTACTTCTGGCTGGACTCAGCTCAGTAATAAACCATCCACAGGAGCAGCCAGGGCTCCTTGTGGCTCTTTCCTAGCCAGGCAGCTGTGCTGAAGCTACATCTCCTGTAAAATGCACGCAGCAACTGAGCTTTCCTATCAGCTGCCCACAACTCAGCCATTCCTTGCTGGGAAATGATAGACAGGACTGCAGAGTGGCTGGGGGAGAGGAGACAGTGCTTTGCTTAATTCTCCCGCTTCAGCCTGATTGCTGCGGTGTTATCTTAAAAGTGAAAATATTTGGAAACTAGATTTCTGGTAATTAGTGTTCAGAATTTTGTAATGGCAGCACCCGGCATCTTTCACTGAGGATTTACTTCTCTGGGATGAAATTTCCAGGCTCTCACACCCTCTGATCTCCTCAGAGGACCAGCTCTCACACGCGCTGGAGGACAGCATCACTGGGCTTAGTATCAAAGGCAGGTAGCAGAGAGGGGCTCTGCGTCTGTCAGGGCTGGGGAAGATCCATCTCCTCCTTCAGGAGGAATCCTATGCTGCCTGTGCTCCGCTAGAGTGTTTGCAGGCACTGCTGTCACCACATCCTGATGCCAGATGAAACTGCCATCATTTGCTGCCTTGGCTGAGGCTGGAGTCCAGCATACATAATAGAAAGGAGCTTTAAGCACATAGTCAAAAGGAAGGGAGTGTGAGAGTCAGATATTGATGATACAGTGTGCCCAGTCTGTAGCTGCACTACAGGGGGAAACCAAAAGAAAATATCACAAAAGCAATAGGCATCACAGATTGCCTTTCACAGTGGGAGGTGAGCAGCACTCTTACCTGGACAAAAGATATATTTAGATAATTCACAAAGAATTCCACTGTATGAACTCTCTTGAGGGACTGTGCATGTAACACAGCCAGTGGTAAAATACCAGCAAAAGCTGCAGCTACCTCAGGCAGCACACACTGTCTGAGACAAACCACTTGAATCCCTAAAATGACCGCTCATGTGAGACCACAACCTTCTGATCACTCCCTAGGTTTGTACCCATTTCAGGGGCTGTTTTGGAGTATGTCTTGGCACAAGGAAGCATATGCATCAAAACCAAGGAGTTTGCCAAAGAGAAATAGAGGAAACTTGTTACCCACCAGCTGTGATCCTGGCCAGGAGCTTGGGCAATAGCACATAAACACCTGTTTTCATTTGCTGAGTGGTGCTGTGACACTGGGGTGAGCAGTGACATGAAGCTTTTCATACGGCTGTGATCTGCTTTCAAATCTCTGTAAACAGCTCTTAGCTGAAAATATCATGTAACTTTTTTTTCCCCCCCTTTGTTGCATGCAGTTCATCCTCAGAGGAAGAAGAGCCCCTGTGCTCATCTGGGCTAGGGAACAGCAACTCCCTCGAACACAGCAGGCATTCAGCCTGAGGCTGAGCGGGTTCAGGCACAGAGCCACGAAGCTGTAAGTGTGCAGGCTTGCCTTGCATAAAGAGGGAATTATGAGTTGTGAGCAGAGGGAGATAACTGCTAGTTGGAAATAAGAGAAAATGCATTAATAGAAATTCAATTTAAGTTAAAAAAAATAGGAGACCAACCTAGTTAATTTCATAAGGATTCATGAGTCAAAATGTAAGACCTTTAGTTAGGAAATAATTGCACACTTATGACCTGAGGCAACAGTCAGAACTTGCTGGAAAAAAAAATGGCACATGTCATTAAATTTAATAATGCTTAATTATAGAATCATAAATACTTGAGATTGGAAAGGCCCAGCAAGTCACTTAAGTCCCTCTCCTTATCAATGCAAGACTGTTCCCTATTGCACATATGCTGGTATGTTTTCTGCAGGCTATTAGAACCCATCATCAGGAGGATTTTCCTTAAATTCCTCAGTTTTCTATTTCTTAATTTCACCCCATTACTCCCTGATACACCTGCTTCTTTCCTGCTAAGTAATTCCATTCCTTCCCTAGTGTGTATATCAGTCAAATATTTGTAGATGTTTGGAATGCCTCTCCTTTGTTATCATTTAGCCAAACTAGACATATTTATTTAGTTCTTTTAATCTTCCTCATAGGTAAATCCCTCTAGTCCCTTAATTATTTTGTTGCTCTTTTCTGAACTCTCTCTCTCCAAACCTTTCTTGTAGTCATATTAAATGCAGTTCCTGTCATCCACAGCCATGGAAAAATCAGGGGTTCTATTGCAATGTGATGTGTCCGACCCACTATAACATTTTTTCCCCCCTGATCTATCATGCTGAGCACCATGCAAGGCTGGAGAGAGGTCAAGACAACCTCTGTTTCTAAAATTCTGCCCTGCAGCTATTCCTTAAGGTGCTGTCAGCAGGGAAGACATTTCGTCCTCTAAAACCTTACTTCTGATAAGTTTCTGTTTTACCATCTGAAGATGCTGTAGCTTGAGCCTTCTTCTGCATTGGGCAATAACTTCACTTACACTTCTCTCTCTCTGTGCTTCTTTACTCTCTGTGCTTCTTTACTGTCCTCTGCCCCTTGTGTTTCAGAGGAGATCAGTAAGAATGGCAGAACAGACAGAGCAAGAACAAAAAACCCCAAAATGTAGCCTACTGCACAAAAAGATTTGTCTCCTGGGTTTATCTTCCCACAGATTAGTAGCCCAGGATGAGGAAAAGGCTCTAGGGAGACACTGTGATGAAAATTCAAGAATGAAGACTGAAGTAAGGAGACAGAGTAGTACAGAAATAACTTAGAGGGCAAGCTGACAGGGGAGATGAAACAGGAAAGACAGTGAATGTATTATCTCCCTGGCCAGCACCTAGCAGCAGATTCTGTTCTTGAATAATTGGTGCTACTTTGATTGCTTTGGAGAGCTCTGTTTTGACGTTCCCTTGTCAGTTTTGATATTTCCATTTATACTAAAACACTTCCTTCTTCCTTCAGCTCTGTGGAACTACCTTGGTTCCACAGAGCTGAAAGGTGGCTCTTCCATGCAGACTCTGCTTTCCTGGCAGGTCCTCTGCCCTTGCCACAAGATCACCAAATAGTGATATCCATCTCTTTAGTGTGCACTTAACAGGGAGTGGTTTCTAACAGCACATTGCAGAAAATTTAGGGAGTTTTGGATAACCTGTTGGAAACATGAATAGTCAGCATCCATTCTCCTGAGACCTTACCTGGTTAAATGAAACTAAATATTAAATAAAAAATATTAAATAGTAAGTCAATATTGCCCAAGAAGCACTAGATTAAAATAATAAGCAGTTGTATCACTGCTCAAGCCAAGGGATTTTGTAGTGTTTGCTTTATCCTTATCTTTTACACTTTTCATTTCGTCTTGTAAAATCAAGGCAATTGGCAAATCTGTGAAAAAATGCAAAAACTGAATGTTAAAATCTGCAAATGTAAATATTCCAACAAAGGAATGAGTGTCTACATTAAAGACAACATATTTCTTCTTCTCTTCTGGAAGTTCTCATCTGGTTTATTTTTTTGTGGTTTTTGTTTCCGTGAAAATAATAAAATTGTAGTGTTCCACACTTTTTAAACAGCTATTCATATGACAGTTGTCATGATATTTGTTACAATCAATGGGAAATACCTTTTTTAAATTATTCTTTATGTAGCTGCCAATGATCTCTGTTGCATACATACATTTGATAAGTCATTATCAGAGTAACTGTCTGAAATCATTCCATAGGAGGAAACCGACTCTTGAGAGAAACTTATTTCAAACAATAGATGACAAACATGAACAAGGAACATTTACATCTTTAATACAATAGTTTCCAACCCAGCCATCAATTTTTTTATGCACCAACACTACACAAAAGAGTGCCTGTGTGCATGTTCAGATGACTAACGAGTGCCTGAAGCTGACAGGATTCATGGAAGTCATCACCTGCCTGTGGAAATCATGGTGCTTAAACAAAGAGCTCCCCTCACCAAAACATTTTGCAGTTGCACATGCACAAGCAGTAGCCACACTGCCACAGAGGCAAGGAGAGCAGGGTACTGTGAGACCACATTTTTCCACCATGGGCTTGGCTCTGCTGCTTTACAAGCCCAGGAGGTTTCCCTTCCTGTTCTTTCTGGGTGCTACAGGAACCTAAATAAAATCGAAGACTGAAGTCCTGAGGCAAATTCAAATGATGGATCCTGAAAGCTTTTGCTTTCCTCTGATTTATCTAATATGTCAGGCAGCCAGCATGACACAGAAAGAAGGGTGTTTATGCAGCATTTTTCCCAACTTACATTTTCTCTATATATGTCTGAAACACTCTGACACTTTAAGTTGTTTCTTCTCCCCTTAAAAAGGTTTTGAGACATTTTTGGGAAAAAAAGAAAGTATGCAAAACATGCAGAGATTAAACTCCAGTCTCCAAATCTCCATATTTTAGATCTTTGTTTTGGCGGCTGAGAAAATGAAGGCTATCGGCTCTCAGATTATGTAAACTGACACAGTACATTTTGTTTCATTTTCTTCAGAGTGTATGCATCAACTTACCCATAAACCATTGATTGCAGGGGATTGAAGCTGTCTGCAAGTGCTGGCTGATTTTAGAAGAGATTTTATTTGCAATTCTGCCTCAAAAGCAAGGTGTTGCCATTACTTATAATAGAAAGTACGTGGTGTGGAAGACATGCAGGTGTCTGTGGGAGAGGGGCTTGCACTCCAATGCCAAAATGTGTGTCTTTATGCACAGTATTTGTGAAAACATGAGGAAGTCATTGCACTTGAGTCATCCCTCTGAGGCAAATTGCCTTCAAAGCTTTGTTTTCCCTGCTACATCTGCTGTACTACTTGCTCTCTCTGTTTTCCACACATCTATATCTACAAGGGATTTCCCAGGCAGGAGCATGTAGTTATATGCCAAGCCCTTGTTCTGTGCACAAACAGAAAAGATAATGTTTCAGGGATGGATCACACACTGAGCTCCCTCTCAGCAGATCCAGCAAACCCGGCCTGGAAGCCAGGGTGAGCAGAGCTACATGGCACAACCACAGAAACCCTGAGCACCTCAGTGCCTGCCTGATGTGGCCACAGCAGAGACCAGACACATCTTGACAGGACCAGAGCTGTGGCAGAGCCTTCACACAAGCTCAAAATCTCACACTTCTGAGGAAACCTGCAAAGTCTTTGATAGAAGCTGGATGCAGCTTCCTCAGACAGAAGGCTGTTTCTGAGATCCAGAGCCAGCACATGGATTTTGACACAAGAGTCACTGAAGGGATTTGTCCCATCCTATCATTTCCTTGAACAGAGGGCTGGCAGTGCTCCCTCCAAGCCTTGGTTTAGGGTCATAGGTGGTGCATACACAGGTAGATGTTTTTATTTTCGGTCTTATCGAGGGCCCTTGAGCACCAGGTGGCCTGACAGCCGTGCCGGGCATGAGCTGGCAGAGCCGGTCTCTGCTCTCCGCTCCCTGCATCCCGATTGAAATGCTTGCTTGGCCAGCTGGCCCTTGTGGGCTCCTCAGCTGTGAGAGGCAGGAGCACAAAGCAGCTCCAAGGGTGTTTTTGCATCCAGCAGCTGATGCTGGGGCCGCGGATGCCGGGGATGGGCGCTGCTGTCTCGCCGCTCCCCGCGGGCTGAAGGATGCTCGCACCGCAGCTCTCGAACAGCTTCCTAATGTTTCAAAGGGGCTTTTTAACGCCATAATAATTTCCTACCTGCATTCAGGACAGGTCAGGTATTTCCCTACTGAGACAAACACGCTCTTTCCTGACTTCCAAAAGGCGCTAAGCTTTTCCGAAGTTTCGTAGCGCTGCCGGAGATCGAGTTAGAGGCGAAATGGCCGTGGCTGCGTGACGGATTTTCCCCGTTTCGGCGGCGCTTTCGCTGCCTTGTGGCTCCTCGGAGCGGCGGGAGCCGGCAGTGCCGCCCGGGCGGGCCGGGAGCGCTCGGCTGACCCACATTTCCGAACGCCGTGCCAAAAAAAGGGACAGTACCAATTAGTCCTGATGGCTGGGTTAGAAAACTCCTTATGCAGAGAGGTATCTGTGGGTTTTGTTGTGTCTCTGTGATGTGCTTCTGTGATGTGCTTCTGTGCTTTGTGTCTTGCACTTTCTCTGTGTGGAGCATGCAGGTTTATTTTCTTTTCTGCGTCTTAATTTTTCACATCCCCTGTCTCACTTTCAAAAAAAAGGATTTTTCAAAACTAGAGTGGTCTAGGTCATTAATGAAACTCACATATTCTTTCATAAACATATACTTAAGAATTTAGTGACACCACGTTGCAACAGCTTCTTGTGCTCCTGTTTTAGGGCATCAGTGTTTGCACCATGGAAGACAGCATCAGCCACTTTCTCAGATTTTGTAGCCCGTCTGCCCTACACTGGAGATCCCTGGAGATGTCATTACTGAAGTGATGAGATATTCTGGTGAAAGTGCTCATGGTCTCTGCAGAGCACAGGGTTGGGAATTAAGCATGCATCTTATGAACAGTAGTGCAGAACAGCGTCAATAAATGACTATTCTCCTCCTTAATGTTTACTTTTAGATTCAGGGGGTCTGCAAGCAACTACTGCAGGGCCAGAACTCCTGATTTTAAATTCATGCTCAGGCCTGGACTGGTACTGCTGAACTCTATTGTGCCTCTGGGAAATGGACACAATACATGCACTTATCATTGAGCTGTTGTGCTGCCCAGGAAGTTCTTTGAGTGCAGAAGAGCTATATGGGAAGAAAGGTTTGTGGCTGTAATGGAACAGGGCTTCAGTAATGATTCTTGGCTAAGGTAAGACTACCAGCCCTGTCCAGTGAAACCCTGGGTAGTGTGCCAGTTGTCTCAAATGGAGAATTGTTCTATTTTTCATGTTATTTCTTCCACTGCAAATACTTCTGGTTTTTCTACCAGTTTATGCAACATGGCAAGTAAACATATCTGTGCGTGCTCTGCAGCAGGTTCTATGATTTGGGTTGTTTTTTTTTTCTGTTTGGACCACACATTAAATCACAGAGGAGTAATCTGATGGCAAGGTTAGCTTTGTGTTGAGGTTAGCACTAATATATAGCAAATACTCCTCGTGCTTAAAACACAGCTAAGGTAGCTGAATTATTGTCCCTGTGCAGTTTTCACAGTTATTACTTGGTAGGTTGCCTCTTCAGTGTCGAATTAGAAGTCATTCGGCCAGAACCATTGCACTGGTGCCTCTTGAGGTTTGTAGGTCTACATACTCGAAGTATATTACATATTTTTCTGAGTAGTTGTGCTTTCACAGGGGTCTGTATTAGAACAGCATGAAATCTGCTGCTGTTTACACGGGTTTCATCGAAACCTCACTGGTGGGTTCTCTTTATGCAGCGTCAGCAGCACTGAGAGTCAAACTCTGCTTCAGACAAACTCGAAACTTAAAAGAAAACTTGGACTCAGCAGGCTGAATCTCTTCCAGTATCTTTCTCCTTTCCATTCTTTTCTTCAAGGGCAAATATGCTTTTAGCTTTCTGATACTGTGTGAACACCAAGCAGCTTCTTTTCCTACTTTTCAAGAGCCATTTCATCTTGCTGTTTTGCTTGCACACTCTCATCCACGTCACACACTTGCTGGGGTGTACGGGAAGCAAGTATAGCTTGAATTCACCTTTCTTTCTTTCTTTTTTTTTTTTACATATTTATGGCCATGGAGGTTGAATTTTCTGTGTTCAAGTATTTGTTAAAATGCTGGCTGTGGAGACCATAAAAAAGAGGAAAGAATAGAAGGGGTGATGAAAACATTCCAAGAATCAGCTGCCTTATTCAGGTGAAGAGGAATTTCAGGGAAGAAATGCTTATGCACTATACTGGGCATAGAAAATCTTTTTCTGTTCTTTAATAATTAATAATTGGACTGGTTGGGGAAGCAGAGAAGTGCTGTGTTCCTTCTTTCACTGTTAAGGAGTCTACAGCTGCAAAAAATGAATGCAGATATGAGAGAGATATCCAGCCATGTAAAATTCGTGTAGAAACATGATAAAAGAGACACCAAATTAAATGTGGAATTAAGCAAAATAGTGATGACTTTTATTTTCTACAGCTGCTTCTGCTTTTGTTGATTTTATTTGGTCTCACCCATTTTTTAAAAAAATATATATTTTTAACAAATAGTACAAGTAGTGTCTTGTCTTTTACACTTGACTGCAAATAAGCCTTATTTTTCATGTAGAGCTTTTGCCTGAAAATTGTCACTACAATGTCTTCTGGCAAATGAGAGAGAGGTTTGAGTATGGTAAAAGACAAAATCTGTGTATGGATTAAAACAGAGAAGATTTCCAGTCTCCCCATAGGGTTCTTAATCCTAAATAGTAAAAGCCAGATGAGATTAAAAGGAATTATGTAGCAAATAGACTTAATGCTTTTATCTAATACAAAAGGATGAGAAAATTTTAGACACAGACAATTAGTTTAGTTAAAATTATTAAAACTAAGCATTTTATGTATACATATATATATGTTCTATATTCTACAATGGATTTTAAGATGAAGCCTCCAGGGAATGTCTTAAAGTTCAAGATTCAAAGTAAAAATCTGAATGAAAATCCAGCCTTGGTCATGGTTATTAAAACAGACACCATGACCCTGAATTTATCTTTGTACACTTTAGTTCCTTTGTCTTTGTGTAAGAAGATGAACTGTCATGAACTTTGGTTTGATGCTTTATCTTTTCTGGAGAAAAGATGATAACATTTCCTTCTATTGCAGCTTGGCATTTGCAAGGCATTAAGGATGAGTGGGTTCAAAGTGACCAAGATCCATTAAAATACTTCCATTATACAGTAGGTGTAATTTATTATGTGAAGTCATGACAGACTGTAACAATCTAGAGAGAATCCTTATAACCCCTTTTCCATGAAAAGGAGAGGCATAAATGTGACAGTTGCCTTGCCAGAAACGAGAGTTTGTAAAAGCAGCATCTCCTCTCATTTCTTTGTCTATACAACCACAGCCACACACATACAGGTACACACATCACACTTTTCTTCAAAGGGCCTTTTTTCAGTCCTGCCCAACATTTTCCTTGTATATTTTCCAATGAATTTGTTTAATTTTGCTGCCAGGAAGTAATATTCTGGCTTCTAAACAGATCTGTCCAGAGTAGGGATGTGGTTGTATTGCCTAAAAGGGAGTTGTGATGGATAGGACCGATTAATATTGAATGAGACTCTTGGTACAATCCTTTCAGAGCTTCTCTTTGGGTACACCCACACACCAGTGCACCAAACAGAAAGAAGAGGGTCCATGGAGCACTATTCTGCTGTTGGAGCTTGAAGTGCTGGGCAGGGAAGGTGTGGAATTTCCTCAAGCCCCGGTGCAGATTCAGCAGGGGTTACAGGAGACTGGGCACTCCAAAAGACTTTGGCACACCCTCAGGGGGAGCGTGTGGCTGCAGCTACACCTCTGAAACCTGCCCAGAGACATTTTCATACACAACATATGATGTGCTGGCCCAAATCTTGGAAGTTTTACCAAGCATCTGCTCAGGCTTCCCAACAGGGAAGTTGTGCTTACATGGAAAGATGCTGGGCAGAGTCTGCTGTGAGATTAATGAGGGTAAGTGGAGGCTTAACAGAAATGACAAAAAGAAGTATCAAAGTAAATATTCTCCAGGCCTCTCCTGTCTGCAGAGTGTAGCTCAAACCCCTCAGCCACATAAGAAACAAAAATAAATTCTTTCTAGGTCATTTTATTGTTGAAGATTAACCTGAGATCAGAGACTCACATCACGCTGTGCCGATGCCTCTGCATTTTGCAATATAGTTATTGGTACAGATTTTTGAGGACTAAATTGTCAGAATAGCTCAGCAGTTGTGTGAAATCTAATAATTTTGTACAAATTACAGTACCTCTGTGTTTGAAATGGATTTTTAAATTCCAGTTGCTGAGACTGCATCTTTAGTTGTTGCCTGATTGTAGATATTGTGAGTGCCTTTGGATCATGCCAGAGTGATAATGACTTTGAGCATGGAAATGGACTTGCAACTGGATTCCCAGGAGACCTTTCCACACAGGGTAACAGCTCACATACTGAAATGTGCTCACCAAAGAGGTGTTAAGGAAGCAGTAAAAAGAACCCAGATTTGCCAGAAAAATAGGGATTAGAAACAAGAGCAGGTAAAATGAATCTAATTTCTCATAGAAGTTATGGTAAAAATCAAACCCCATTATTTGCATCATTAATTATAGGCCATGATCTGCAACCATTGCTGAAGGTACCCATTACCTTGTTCCCAGTGCAATTCCATCTATTACAGTACATGTCAAAGAAACATGGACAATTGTTCTTCCCAGCTTAAGCTGCTGCTTAACGCAAGTGTCAGAAGTGTTGTGCCTTTCTTGATTAAGATTCTGAGTTCTTTATATGATATAACCATCCTAAGCAGAAAGAGCCAATATGCTGAAAGGCAGTAGATTTTATTTGCAAAAAGAACAGCGTGAAAGGATCTGTGCTGCAGTGATGTCTTGTTTTCTTTACTGTTGCTGTGGATTTGAAAGCCCATCTGTCCTCCTTATTATGTTAAATTCATTCTGGAGTCACTTAACTGAAGTATCCTTAACCTAGTGCAAACTAGTGCATCCACAAAGCAAATAGTTATTAAAATAAACATCTCATTATCAGCAGCCTAATTCAGTACCATTGTGAGTAATCAATGAGGTTTCTGACAACCACGGGAATTATACAATATAATTGAATTATTTATAATGAAATTGCTGAAGAGTTGCTGACTTTCCCAGTTAAACATTTTTTTCCTTCTTTTGTACAGCTTTCTGATCTTGCTCTGAGTTTTCAGCACGTTATATTTTCTTTCTGTCCTGTCATAACTTTAGAATAGAAATCTATTAAGCTCAGCTCAGGTTTATAAAAGATCATGAAGTTGCATAACAGAATCATTTTGTGTTCCTTCAGCTTCAAAAACACCACTTCAGGTAAAAATTTTATGCTATCTTCCAAAATGAAATAGAGGCTCAAAAGATACAGTACGATTTTTTTTTTATATATTGCTTCCACCTCATGCTGGCAGTTTATATTTTGCCCCTTTTGCTTTAGTCTCTTAGTCAGCCATGCAGTAAAATGGGTTTGAATCCCCTGCACACTCATTACAGAGAGCATGTAAGAGTCAGGGTAATGCTGAAGCCTCAGCTCTGAGTAAATAAATACAGGAATAGGAAACCTCCAAGAGATACAACAAAGGCATACAAATGTCTTTGCTTTGCAAGTCCGTGCCCCACTCCCCATTTTTCCCTTACCTTCCACCAGTCATTACCCACAGACAGAAGTCTGGTAGAAAATGGCTACTCCTCCTCTCAGATATTTCCACCTTAGCTTAAACTGGTGATGAGGGTGATGTAAAAAACCCTTGCAGATTTTATCCAAAGATGAATGAAAGAACATCCATTTTTTTCAGTTTCAGGGGTAATCTCTACCAGGAGGGTGTTGGCAATCATCTGGAAGTAGTAAAGTTATTCACCACATCCAACATTGGGTGTTTGCCCACTCCTACCTGGAAAGGGAAGGGATATACATACAGCTGTGATCTTGCCCTCTAGACTGTATGACAGCATAGAACACAGATGCACTGTTTACCTTTACATTTATCACAAATATTTTCTTCTCTCTGTCAGATGCTCTGGCAAATATTTGGACCCTCAGAATAAGATGGATGTCAAATTTCATAGTCAAGGTTTGTATCAGCACAACTCAGTTGTGAGACCATTGATATCAGGGGTTTTTTTTAGGAAACAACAGGCTTGTTCCCTTTTCTGTGGGTACAAGATTTGCAGTGCTGTGCTTTGGTTCAAGATCGAGAGATTAGAAGACACATGAGCCACCAGTGTGAAAATGGAAGGAATCAAATTCAGAGATCCTATTTTGTGCCAAGAAAAATACCCAGAGAGTAGCAGTTGAAGCTTGTATGTTTATCAGGAAGATGAATTTGTAGGTGAGCTGACTCCAAGCTGCACAGAAGTCAGGGAGCTTTTCTGTTGACTGACAGCAATGAGCTGAGGACACCTCAGAAGCCAGGTGGAAAAAAACTTCTCTCTGGAGGCTCAGTAGTCCTTCCAAAGAGAGGACATCATGTGGGAGGAGGATGGGAGAATTAGAACAAAATTTAGACCTAGATTCACTCAGATCTTCACCTAGCCTGAGAGATAGACAAGGACAAATCATGGGAAGGCTTGCAGCCTTGCACCTTTCTTAACACACAGGAGTGATGATGTAGGAAGGCTCTTTTCCCATCATTTGAAAAGCTGTACTGCTGTGTTTCATTTTACTTAATGCAAAAGTGGCAGAAGGAGGGAGGCAGAAGAAAAGCATCTATATCAGACACAACAGAAGGAAATATGGGAGGAGGGTGGGGAGGTGGGTTGGTGGTGTCTGGTTTATGGCCCTTCTGTGCCATCTGAGTGGTACAAAAGGCTAAAAAACAGCCTGAGCATCTGTGTTACTCTCTGCACCACTATGGTAATGAAAATCCACAAATGCTTAGAGGAATAAACAACATCCCAATTTTCCTGAGGTTATATAAAAGAAATATTTATTCTATCTGAAAAAGACTATGCAGAGAAGTATTTGAGTTTAAAAAAAATAGAAGTCATAATGTGTTCACAATGTGAGGGAGAAGAGCAGCACAGCAAGCAACCTTAACTAGGCTGTTTCCAAACTTGTGACTGCTTAACCATGCAGCCTTAATGCTCTGTTACCATATTTGTCATGCACACAGTATTATATAGATATATATAATACCAACTGTCTGGCTAGATATAGATATCTCATTTTTATTGGAATTTTATCCTCAGTCTCCTCTCTGCTTCTCTTTTCACAGTTTTTCTTAAGCAGAATGTGAAACTAATACTTTCAAATTTCAGCTGCACTTTTGAACTCATGATATTTGAAAGCAATTTTTTTCTCATCACAACCTGAAACTGATATGTTGTTACACAGGAAATGTTGCACATCTCAAAACTCTCCACTCACAGAAGAGGCAGAATGTATCTCTTTGAAGGTGTGGGATGCATGTGAAAAAAGTATCACGATTACTCGGCTCCTTGGAAATTATCACTGCAACCCTTCTCTGCCTCTCTTTTTCTTTGCACAAGTGCCAAAATTGCCTCCTAAAAATGCTTAAAATTCATCTTCTGTCATGTAGATGCTGGAGTTTATTTTGAAATGCAAGCTTGTCTGAGAAAGCTGTATTATGCATGTGTTTATGCTGCATACAAATACTAGCATAAGGTAGATCCAAACTCAGGTCCACATTTAGATCTAAGAAAGGAATTAGTAAAGTACTTAAATGATCCGCAAGGTTAAATCCTACCTGCTCAATGAAAGCCAGTGACACTGGAGCCCTCCAAGGTCTGTGATGATCAAAGGGCACCCAAGTAGTCTCAAAAGATTTAGACACCTAAATCTGCCATCTATAGATGGACAATTTCTTCTTGTTTTATTATAAAGGAATTTGATCGTGATGATAAAGAGAAAGGACAGAAAATGGAGTGCAGTCTTCCAGCCCAGTGAGGCCCATGTCTCGAATTTGTGGCAGTTAAGTGAAACAACAAAACAGTCTTCAAAGCAAGGAGAATCCTCATCCAGAAAGGAATATCAGGAGAGAGATTGCTTTTTGTCACTTCTGAGCAGGATCAGATGCAAGACAGGAGTACCAGGGAACTTTCTGGTGAGCATCCAAGTATCTTTATCATTTTGGATGCCAGCGAGGTTAAGAAAGGGTTTTGTGAATTGTGGTTTTGGATTCAATATCTAAATCTCACATAAAACCTACCCAGGATGTCTAACTGCCTCCGCTGAATTGATTTTGTTTCCCACTGTTTTTTCCTGATTACTTTTACATATATATATACAGATGTATATATATTCCTTACACATGTGTGCATTTTAACCCCACAAATGCTGCTTTGTTATGCTGTGGCAAATCAAATTTTGATAAAGGTGAGAACAAACTCCTAATTTCTCTTCAGTCCTAGAGTTCAGTAACTCTGGATAGGAAGCATTTGTCCTGCATAAAAGTGTTGATTCCCTCTCCAGTAATTACCCACCCATCTAATCCATCATACTCAATCAGATTATATGTAAATATGATTAGCTCCCATAAGAATGTAAAGGGGCTTCTTACTCCCTTTGGTAAACACATCAGTCCAATAACCTGGACATTAACAGAAAGAAGCTTTACACTTTCCAGGGGAGAATCAATAATCCTAAGAATATGCTGATTATAAGTGCTCACAACCACCAGGAAGGCTGTAGGCAGTTTATGAGAGAAATCCTTCATTCCTTAAAATGGTCAGACTTGCAGATTGGCTTGGTTAGCTGATCATGCCTTCTTCACAAGACCTATGTGCTTAATGCAACAGCTCAACAACCCAGCATTAATTATAATTAGCAAATTGCTTGTACACCTACAGCTCTGTGATATTGTTGCTGTAGCCAGGGTTAGGAAATTGTCTGAAGAAAATAAATTTGAAGCAACTCAGGCACAGGTAAATAGCCTGTTATTATCCATGAACCATTGTCATTATGGTCATTTCTGAAAAATCATGTGTTTCCCATGGTTCATTAAATCTGTTTTACTGCCTGGATAAATAAGCTACTTTGAGGTGTCAGCAACAACCACGAGCAGGAGACTTTATTCTGCTGAGAAGGATGGCAATCAGCAGCAAGAAAGGCAATCCAGAAAATATCTTATACAAAACTCATGGGTTTATTAATTCATAATGTTAAATGTTTTTGGCAGCTAACTAGTCACAGAATTTCATCAAAATGTGCACTTATAAACAAAGGGAAAGCAATAGGTTTTCTTTAGCAACTTTGCTCTGATACTTTTAGTCCTTCAGGTAAAAAAAAAAATAGAAAAAGTAACATTCTCAATGCAGAAATTTTCTATTTCAGCAAGCCTATCTACCAGATTGCCAGAAAAAGTCTTCAAAATGGCAAGAGGCTTCCACCAAAATTTATCAACAAGTGAGGAAGAAAAACTCCTCATTATGGAACCAGAAAAAGGTAAGAAAGGGGAGGAGACACTGTGCCCATTTCAGCCGGGGATTTGTGCTGCCCTTGCCACAAACAGATTTTAGAGCAGGTCAGGCTCTTTAAGGGGACTTCAGTTCCTCAGCAGGCATTTACATGATGACACATGGAATTTATTTCATGTGATGCCATTACAGGAATGAGGGAGAGCAGAGATGAAGGCTGATGCTGGTGCCTTTGCTGTGCTTTGAAGAGGAACACCCCAGAAATAAGAGAAGAAGGGGAGCTACACCTTCCATTAGAGCATCTGAACAAGCCAGGTTCTCAATTCCTCTGGAGGGAAGGGCAGGACAAGTGGTGTGAGAAGAGGAAAGCAGGGAGAAGTCTGAAGGAGTGGGTACTGGGGAATTTCTGATGGGAGCAAGAGGAGGCCAGATATATAACAAATCTCAGAAATGGCAGAAATTGGCCTTGAGGACTCCAAAAAGAAGTCAGGGGAGGGGACACTTTATCTCAAACACAGAAACACTGGAAGTTGCTAAAAATTTGAAAGAAAGCCTGGAGAAAAGGACTCATCCTTCTCAAGAGGGATATTTGTTTTCCATCTTTTCATATGATTTATTCCTCATGTTTTAGGTTCTGAATTTTTCCTGCTTAGCCTGCTATCTTGCTTTACTGTGTGTGATGCGTTCAGAATTTTTTTCCCCCTAATTAATCCTAATTTAAAAGGCTACAAAACTATTAACATCAGATCAATGGGAAAGGTTTGCTTTTTATTTCAAGGCCCTCCAGGTGCAGGTCTTGTGAGCAGGTAACCCTACACCATCAGTTGTAGCTGTCAGTACTGACAAACCCCACAAAAGTAGAGGATAGGTAAAAAATAATGTTGGATTACTCCTCCTTCTCCCTAAAATCTGCAGGTAGATATGTGCTTATATGCAGATAGCTGGCTAAGTGACACTGCCTAGCCTCTTGCATCTTTGAAATGCCTTGGACATGTGCATGCAGTAGAAAACTGATGATGAGGAGACAAGGCATCAGTTTCCAAAAATCAGTGGATGACAGCCCTAAGCTTTCTGAGACTTTCATGAAGGTGTACAGTGAAAAGATTCCTGTTGATGTGTCTCCATATTGCACAGTGGCCTTTTGTACCCTCCCCAGCAAAACAGAAACCTGCCTGTGACCCAGCACTGCCTATGGGGCAGCCTGTCCAAACCAGCCACTCTCAGGATATTGAACTCATATTTTTTCCCCCTGAGTGCAACAGGGTATATGTGGAATGTTATATTGGTTTCCAGCCACCTGACAGAATTTGATGGCAGGAAATTTGCACGGCTCTTGTTGTGGCCAGGTGACAGATAGTAAGTGAGAGGTGCCATTGTTGGAATTGTCACTATCAGATTTTCTAATGCAGCCCTCTTGTAATGAGATCATACACATTGCTCAAGCTTCAATCAGAGCTTCCACTGAAGGAACAAGTCTGAATAATAATAAAAGCAGAAAGCATTTTAAGTAAATAGAATTTCCCAGATACTGCATAATGGTGTTTGTTATTGCTATCTTTTATGAGCCTGGAGAAATATTTTGTATAAGAATGATTTCCTTCAATATAAGCTGTTATCACGGAGGTCTCCTATGTCAATTCTTATTTAAAATATATTTCCTTACAGTCCTAACATTATGAAAGCATAAATTAATGCAACCTCTTTGCTTCCATTCCATGTTCTTATAAAACCTCGCCGCAGCTCTCCAAAGAACAGTTACGTGCTGCATTGTACAAATGTAGCCTAAACCACTCCAAATAATAAGATCCATTTTGGCAGTAAAAATTTATTCTGTGTACATCTTTCTGAGCCTCTGAAAAGCCAAGGTCTTTCAGTGAGGACTGCACAGAGCATTTTTTTTCCCTAAGCTTGAGTGTTAAGAAGCGTGGAGCTGATATCCTGCTCCGCTCTCCTGATGGAAAACCTCCACGAGCCCGAGCAAGCGCCGCTTCTTTTGAAGAGTTTGTGGGAGCACAACCAGGGATCCTGACCGAGCAGCAGCCACAGCAACAGCAACACCCCAGCAACTGTAGAAGGGAGGGCAGACTATTTCCATGAGCTACAGCAATACATTATTTCTCTCTTGCCTAAAGCTTGCCATTGGCAAAGGGACAATGCTAAAACAAGCTCCTAGAGTGTGCACACTCCTGTTTAAGCTTTCCTTATTAAGACCATTTTCCTGTTTTCTTTTTGTTTTAGTATGTATTTATTACATTTTTCTTTTTGTTTTAGTATGTATTCATTTTTGCTGACCGTAGATAAAAATGGTTTCGTAATTTCATTACATGAAGTTCTGACCACTGGATCTCCATAACTTTCTGCTAGTGTAGAAGAGATGTATGATTTCAAAATTTCTTCCTTAAGCAGTTAAAATCTTGTTTACAGGCAAAGAGGAAACATACTTTATACATAAAATCAAAATCTGTCATTAGTACAATTGAAATCCTAAGAGTCTCATCCAAGAATTTTTATTATTCCACATATAATTGTTATGGAAAGAGAAATAATGAGTCTGTGCAGAAAATATTCAGTAATGAAAATAATAATGCAGTTAACTTTTTACATATGCACTTAGTTTTTACCTCTTTTCATTATTTTCTGCTCACCCTTCTGGTGTTCCTCTTACCCCTTGGGTTGGGAGTTCCGTTCTCATGGTGGCTGTGTTTTCAGTGAGCTGTCAGGTCCCAAAGTCCTTTGCCAGGAAGAATACAATGTTCACTTTGAAGTTTTCCTCTTTGTCTTGGATTCTTTTGGGGTCCCTTTTATGTCTGCTAACATGCTTTTACAGCCAGGCTTTATTTCACTGATCTGCACCTGTGAGTTCCAGCTGTTTTTCAAGGTGGATTTACATGTTCTGGACACTTTTTATTTGTTTGCTTGCTTATCCTAAAAAGCAGAGTAGTCCAGCTCCAGGACTGCATTTCTTTAGCTGTGGGGTCTTTGGTGTCAAGTCTGTGTTGCACATTTCATCACCCCAAGACTCTACCTCTCCACGTTGAACTCTGTGTATTTCTCATCCTGCCTGGCCCATGTTTACCAATACTGGTGAAACCATGGCAGCACCACAGAAAGATAAGCAAAAGTAAAGTAAATCAGCCAGGAAGTCCTAAAAAGTTGGAGAAACTGCAGTCACAACCAAACCAACTGAAAAAAAGCTGCAGGCAGGTCAAGAAAAGTTCAGACAGAGCAAGTCCTGACACCTTGCAGACTCAGTGAAAAGTTTATGGCCACAGCAATACGGTTTTACAGATCAATGCAATGACAGCATGTTCTTATACAATATTTTTTCACTTTTCTTAAAGACATGAAGCAGATTTACCTTCTTTATGTTTTTATTTTAAAACATGAATTTCACTCCCCAAGTAGTTCTACAGTTCTTATAAATACTTTGTTTTGTGATCTTCAGTAAAATGACAGTGAAAGAAATAGTTATATAATGTAACATGCATAGCTTGATGAAACGTATCATAAGGGACAAGGTGCTAAATTTCCTGGTTGTCACCTTTCTAGACAGTGTTTCTCACTGTTTTAGCTTCCAGCATTTTTAATTCCATGATCCAATATGGCTCAAAACAAACTTAGAAGTTGTAACATATAAAGAAATGAAAAAATAGGGGCTGAGCCTTGTATAAGCAAAGACAACAACTGGTGAGGCTATTCTGTACACTTTAAAAAGCAGCAAATGCCCAGAGCCCATCACTGGATTATCAAGGGCATGCCCACCACAATTAGATTTAATGAAAATTCATATTTTTATTTCCTAAAGAATGGCATTCAAAATCATGGTATCTATATGAATACATTGTTTTGACCTGCTTCCTCTTCCTTCCAGAAAGTTTTTGACTATTTGCCTCTTTCTAAACAGGGCAACTCATCCCAGAAACTACTGATTTCTTACTGAGGAAACATTGGTTCAACCCTTATAAAACACAAGAAAATCCCATCAAATACAAGAAAAACCCAGACACAAATCTGCATCTCTCTGGTCTTTGCTGGGCTGCTTCTCAGGGCGGAGCTTGCTGGCCAGTTTATGGATTGCTGGGCAGAGTGTTTGGTGCTAACCAAAAGGCTGACAATGCTTGTCCAGATGAAAAAGAAGTTACTGAGAAAGACAGTGCAAAGCCATGAAGTAGCTAGTGGATTTTTTCACTCATATGTATGCCTTCTGTTTCTTTGAGGTTTTTACTTCCACCTAATTCACTAGTTTTTTTAATTATGAGATTTCATATTGGAAAATATTTATTTTTGCTGTGGCAGATGTACATATATCTTACCATCAAATACTGTATTGTTGATCTGTTCTGAGTGAAGAGAACCAGTTCTTGCTCTGTTGTTTCTTTTCCACTTCAAAAAGTTCTAGATATCCCAGGCAGAAGGAGAGGACAATACTGCAAGATGCTGCCAATATGTACAGTGAGCAGCAGCTTCTGTTCTGATAAATTTATCATTATCCACTCCATTTATCTCAATGAGAAGTGAACTTTTAAATTTGCATGGTCCATTAAGGCCTCAAGTGAGCAAGGCATTAAAGCATGTGCTTAAATCCATCTGTATTCAGGAAACCAATTAAGTACATGCTTAATTTTAATGATGGATCCTGTACTGAGGGCTATAAAGCTAAACTGCCTTTAAACTTGGAAAAGTTCCTTTTCTCTTCATTCCCAAAGAAAACAAGAAAGTTCAATACAAGAGGTGGTGTTAGTGAAACAAGGCTTTTCAGTTTCAGTTCTTGGGAACTGAAGCAGTGAGGATGAGCTGTAATAACTTTAACCTAGAGCAAGCAGGGTTAATTCACAGAAGCTAACTCTGCCTAACGAGACAGGGTAGTTCTGAGTGGCAACACGAGGCTTCTGCCTCTTCTCTGACTACAGAGGCAGCCTAGAGAGACCAGCACAACTGGAGTCGAGCCAGCAGTTGTTCTGTATTTGTGCAACCAGGCCTAGAATTCCACACTCTCCCACAGGAGACACTATAAAAGTACAAAGCAAATTAGCTAATGGAACATTTCTTCTCCTGTGCATTTTCATCTGCAGCTTTAATCATTCCATTAACAGTGTCACAGATGCCTTTGTTTTGTTTTCTGAGCACTGCTATAGTCAGGACCAACCAAAGTTATACAGTTGTTATTTCACACTGAGATATGTATGTTGCCTATTGATGTCAAAATTAAAGGTTTCTGAAGAAACAGTGCTGCAACATTATTATTAGTTCACTAATTGCTCATCTGGTTTGAATTGGCTATGACATTTCATGATATATTCTATTTCACCCTCTTCACTACACTGTGCAGGGCAGCTAGGCTCTGAAAGCTTTGAGGAAGTATTTCTATTCATGAGGTCAAAGGCAATATGTAGGCATTCCTTTATGAAGTAGTTCTGAATCAGCATTAGGAAAAAAAAAAGAAATTAAGCAGCTGCTTATTAAAAAGGACTTTAGTGACAGATGATTTTAGCAAAGCCAGCAGTATTTGCAATTACTGGGAAGTACCCAGCAACACCACAAAATTACATGAGGAGACAAACACCACCGCCTATCTCTGCAGGTGAGAGAAGTAGCAGGCCAAGGCTGGCCTATCCCTGAAGGACTAATTTTGAGCTGTATTAACTGCTTAATCCAGGCAGTTCAGTTTAACACCATTACAAAAAGCAGAGCACACATTTAACAAGTGAACAGACAAAAAACATACCTCAAAGCTCCAGCTCAGCTTGTACTACTCAATACAGCTGTTAGAGCAACACTGGCCCAGGGCACATGACAAGTGGTAGAACAAAAAGATAAGAGATCAGCAATATATTTACAGATACTAACATTATACTTCTGGAAAGTATTTTGAGTTCCCTTCTCAAATGTACACATTGGCAAAAGGTAAAGATTAATTTCAGAGCAATGCATTGATGGGCTGATTGGGGTTTTTTCAGGAAACAACTATAATAAGAAGGACATTTTTAGTAGCATTTGTGCCCAAAATTCTGCAGCATGTGGATGTACAATGGCAGGAAAATTTGTCTTTACTTTGCCCCTCCCCTGCCTCTTTGTTAACTTTTCCATTCTGTCCATTCCCTCTCCTTTTCCCAATCACCAAGTAAATTGATCCAGACCTACATGCATGCTTTACTCTCCTTACAAGTGTTTCATGTCCTTGGCAGCAAGAACTTGTGATGGAAACCAGCATGAGCCCCCATGTGCACTGGGGTCTTTAATTATCCCCCAGGAGCCAGGAGAGCTCTCACAATTCCATTTTTTTTTTTTATTACAGTCTTCAAGATTTTGCTGGGTTTGCAATGTGGCAATTATGGAAACAGAATAGATCTCATGTTTCCCTTGGTGAGAAATAGTTAATTATTTGCAGGGTCACAGACAGAAAGCAAATGTGCTGCATTTCTTTTAAATTAACCCAAGGTGAAATGGGCCAGAAAAGAAAGAGAAGGTCCCTCATTTCCAAGGGTGTTTATCCAATGTTGGATTATTCCAAAGCATAGAAAACACTGCTACAGTCCTGGGAGCAGCTCCCATTTCCTTGTCTGTTGGGTGACTGCCCACACAACAACCAGGCTGCTGTGTGAAAAGGGGGCCCACCTCCTCCTTTGGCCATCTTTTAGAAGAAGAAAACCTGTTGCTTCTGTATGCTCTAGATGCACTCCAAAAACCCATGGAGCAGTCCTCATTTGGAGGGAGATTTTGTTTCTAGGCCCCAGCTGACACGAGCTTTACTTCGAGCCTTTGAGAAAGTAGCAATTCTTTATAAACCTACAGAGATGTGAGAAAACTGAAAGTGGTGTTTGGGCAGGGCCAGAATCAGGATGCTAATCAGTGGGTTTGCTCCAGAGGGTTTGGATCATGTCCCTAAGTGTGCACGTAGGCAGGAATTGTGTGACAGAGCCCTCATCAGCATTTCTCACTGCAGGAGCCCTCAGCCTTTGCCACAGAATCTCACCTTTTTTCTTTTTGCCTTCTATATGTTTCTGAAAGCGTCCTAAAAACATATGCTTTTAATCTCCTTTGAGTCATCAAAGAGTTTAAAACAACACTCCTGAGAGCCTGGGGACAGAAGTGATGCTGTGCCACCATGAAATCTGACATTTTGCTAAGGTACCACATGAGTCAGTGTTTTACTGCAGATTTAATTATTTTGCTGCTATCAGAAGTCTGAATGCATTAACTTTAAATAAAACTTTAGTGAGGCTGGATGAGGGTATGGAATGCATCTTGCTCTGCACTCTTCCCTGCAAAGGAGGAATAATAC
Organism: Anthoscopus minutus; assembly: GCA_013399455.1. Lineage (NCBI taxonomy): Eukaryota > Metazoa > Chordata > Aves > Passeriformes > Paridae > Anthoscopus > Anthoscopus minutus. Next base: position 31,863 of record VWYI01025816.1, on the reverse strand, counting down.
ATTGGTGGTGGCGGGGATAGAAAAACCAAAGCTGAGTCACTGAGTCTAGGAAAAAAGGAGAGACTGCAGAAAGCATAAATATCTTTCTACTAATCCTATTTGGGTTTTGGTGATAGAGATGATAGCCTGACAAGCAGAGAAGAAAATACTCCTTAGCATCTGACATGACTGTAGGATAATGGGAACAAAGGAAAAACCCTGTGTGTCCTTTCCCATTGCCCTGTGTGTGCACACCCATCCAGCACTTGGATTCTGTTGCAGGTCTGTCTTCACTACATGCAGACTTTGTTCCTTTGATCTTGGTGGACTTCTGTTCTTTGAATTATTTTTTTCCTTGGGTAATAAAAAGCCCACGTATTTCTATGGGTAAGATTTTTGGCATACCACTCAGAACAGGTGCTAAATAATATTTACAACATGAAAAGGAAAGTTTGATCCTGATAAAGTCATCCAGTGGACAAATGACCTCAGAGATGTGCCCAGGAACGTGCTGGATCTGCAGCCAGTTGAAAAGTGTGTGGGTGCCATGGGCTGCTATTAAGTTGTGCTGCTGTGTTAAACTGCACTGGTGTACACCACCTGTGGAGCTGCTCCAAGGTCAAGATGGAAGAATCAGGGCAATAATTACACATTCTGGTTTTCAATTAGGAACCACACGGTAATGAAAAGCTTTCTAGAAGATCACTTACTGTGTTATTTGGTTGGGTTTTTTAATTGGCTCTTAAAATGAATTCTGCTTAAGTGACTAACTGGACAGTCACTATTCAGCTTGGGAAGTGCAAACAGGGTGGGGTAACCAAAGCAAAAAGGACTGAATTGATTTTCATATTAATGAGAGTTCATTCCAGAGAGAAAAGGTTAATTTGCTTTTCAGTGAGTTTATGGAGTGAGTGCTTGTGGTCAGGGTGATAATTTATAGTTAAATCACATATTTAAAGGCAAAAGTGATTTCAGAAAAGCCAGGAACAGCATTTTCAGTATTATGCAATAGAGCTATCAACAATGTTTTCTGTGCTTTCTTCTTCCCCAGGAACAAGGATTTGAAAAGGAAGCCAGCACAATGGCACTGTTACCTGTGGCCTTATTTTCCCTCTGCACATCAGATATCTTAACAAATGCAGAGGCAGAGACAACTCTGTCTCACCCAGCTTTAATGCTGCTCGTGCTTATGGTCTGGGAGTTCTCCTCAAATATACATGGCTTTTGCTGAGCTTGGCTTCCCCATACATGTTCTGTCTGTAGGTACTGAATATTTATTTTATTTTTTGTTAGCATGCTAATTCTTGAGATCCATGAATTTTTAGAGATGCAAGTAAAACAGTTTATGCCTAACATGACGACTTGGCATAGATAAAATTATTTCAAATATGTGTTGGGGTTTCTTTCTTTAATTTTAGCCAAGAAGAATCTGTGATATTTGAGCAACTGAATATGAGATGGTCTAACTTGTTTCTTTGATGCGTCTGGGTTTAGGAGCTGAAATTTTGGATAGTCACCTCCAAGGCTAAGTATGAGTAACTGTGGTAACTGTGTTGCTGATTTAAGAAGTGATGTAAAATGTGTGGCTTGAGGAGCAGGGACAGCAGCTTGTCCATCCTCCTTCTGCTGCTTTATAAAAGTCTTAAGCAAATATGCAGACATAGACGAGCTCAGCAAAAATTGTCTGCCTTTTGGAATTTTTATATAAAAAATGCTAACACAGAACCTTTAGCACTGTGGGGTTTGCTACACCTGATGTAGTTTGCATGGGGCTGGAATGAAAACCCCAGGTCAGAGAAACATTCAAAAGGCCACATTTTAAATTTCTGCCCCTTCTTGTGTGAAAATTTAAATTTGCAGAGTTCAAACTACTCAGAAGTAAACTATTTGTTGTAACTGTTCTGTGTTATCCTGGTCCATGATCAAGGTTCATGAGCTGCTTCTTTCTGGTCTCTGCTCCTGTGTGGGGGAGATCAGAGCATGGTTCCACTGCTCCATCTCCTTGGCTTAACCTTTCTCCCCCCTCTCTTAGCTCTGCCACTGGGCTGGGTAGATCATTTACCTGGTCACATCTTACACAGCTCTCACCTCCCCTGCTGTCCAATACCTCTGCCAGGTTCTGGCTTTCCCTGCAGTCTGAGACTTTGGCATCTGCATATTTTCCTGAGGGCTCCATCTGTGAGGTTATCTGAGTCTGGTTATATGGGGATGCTTCAGACTAGAACCACTTTAAACTCATCTTGTAGTATAGAAACATCCCTGAGCTCCTGAGAAAATGAGAAAAAAAAGAAAGCAGGCATGCACTTTATGAACACTCTTGGATGATGTGTACAAAAGTGCATGCAGGGATTTTCACAGACTATAAAAAAGAGAGTTCAAACTAACCAAGAAATAGATAGAAACAGTAATTTTCAGGATGTTATCTGCAGTAAAGATTATGTACTGCAGATTACAATCTATGCTAAAAAGGATATCTCCTTTGCTATGGCAAAAGAATGGTTGAACCTTCCACATTTCCAAGCTCGCATGTGGGCATGATAAAATCTTAACAACATGCCATTAAATATGCCTTTACAACATCTATTCTGCCTCAGCTAGATATATCTGTGAATCCTCCCTTTGCACTGGAGATTAAATAAACTCCCTGGACAGCTGAGAAGAATTAAAGTATGACCTGATAGTTTCTCTGCTTGACAATAATATTGTCTGTCAGCTTGTGCTGTATCCAAGATACTATTCTCTGATCCATGCTCAGAAAACAGATATTGATGGGTTTAGCTGATTAACATCTCTATATCATTTGGCCTTTCAGTCTCAAAATATATTTTACAAAATGTTGCAGCAGGTGTTTTCTGGACTATGCACAGAGGTGCTCAATGCAAATGTTTCCATGCTAAAGCCTTGAAACTTTTTTCTGTCTTAAACAAACAGCAGTGCTGTGAAGTTTGGCCACTGGAGCCCAACATTTTGACTGAGACAGAGTAAGTGCAAGACCTGCAGAACACCCTGTAAGGAGACATGGGAAGGTTGTTTGACCATTCCAAGCCTCTCTTACAGAACAGAACATCAGCTTCTAGCTGGTCTAAATGCAGATATGCTGATACTCCAGTAATTTTGGATAAGACATCTGGACAGGGAAGCCACTCTATGCTACACACTTTGAAGCATATTGATTCTTCTTAAAGATAACCATGGTCTTATCTGTCACATAAGTAGAATAACCAAATTTTAGTTTAGAGTTCATCTAGTTGTGAGAAGAGAGAGGCTATGAGTGTCCCTTTGGAAAAGGATAGAAGAAAGCTGGACACAGGGTTGCTCATGGGCTACAGCCTGCTCCCCGCCCTGAGATGCCTATAAGAAAATGTTTGCTCACACACCATTTATTTAATAAAGCCTTCAGACCTTTCATTTATTTAAGCTTTACATCAAAATTGCCCAGAATTTCTTTAAACAACAGTATTTTGTCCATAAGTGAAAGGAGCAGGTAACTGATGTGTCCCACAGGAACCATCACTCACCTCCAAGGCTGGTGAGGAGAGAGGAGGAATAAAGATCTGGGGAAACCCAGCAGCTTCTGAAGAGAGATTGCAGATGGATCCATTACCTTTCTTATTGTAAACAGATGGCCCAATCCCAACAGTAAGGGAGTGAACCAGTTTTCAGAATTAGGATCTGTGTGTTAAAAGTAAAATTCACACTTCCCATGGTAGGGAAAATAGTGACAGCATCCTCAGAGGTTTCCTCTACTCAACCTGTCTATGGAAAATGGATGGAAATTCTAGGAAGTAAGAAATAGGTAGCAGGAACAGTTCAACTCCCTCTGGATCTAGCAGAGACAAAAAGCTGAGCATCACCCACTGATAACAACTCAGACTGGCTCTGCAGGAGCTGAGGATGAAAGGCAGAGCCATAAAAAGTCCAAGTCCTGCACAGGACAGCTGGGGAGTGATCTGGGCACTGCTGAGACCCCTCCCAACACCAGCACTTGGCTCCAGACCTCCAGGGAGACCCAGGGCAGAGGGTGAGAGAGGAGGCAGCTGTGATATTCTGGCTGCTTGTTTGTTAGTTGCAAATTTTGCTTGTTCTCAGTTTATGACCCAGATGTACTCGTTCAGCTTCCTGGAGCCCGCCATGCCATGCAGATGAAACTTGTATAGAAAGCAGTGGAAAGAGGACAAAGTAGCCACAAAGTGTGTGGTGTCATTACACAGATGTTGAAATACAATCATGGTTGCATAAGAATGTTCTAGTAACTATAACAATTAATTAGGGCTGCAATGAAAATACATAAATTCTCTTTTTATTTTTTTCTAAATTTTATTTTCATTAACTTCTGCTAGCTTGGGAGCTATTCCTGCACACACTTTTAAGTGCCATAAAGTCATTTATGCACCACTGGAAATTATTTTAGATATTCAGGCCCATGATACTACAAACTGCGAGTTCATGGCCAAACTATAGCTTTGGAATCCAATTTAAATTGGCCATTTTAGCACAAAGCTACACACTTTTGTTATGGAAAATGCATAAAGGAGTTATTCTCCATTGTGAAACAAATTGTGTTTCGTTTATCCAGCATTTAAATGTCCAATGTTAAAGGAATTTAAAAAAACCCGAACCAACCAAACAACAACAACACAAAAAAAGACCCCAAAAAAAAACCAAAACACCTGAGGCAGCAAACTAAGCAACATCATAGACTGGCATTTTCCTCCAGTATGATCATTTTAAAGCAATTTTTTCCTCCATTTTCAGATACACTCTAACCTTCCATTGCAAACTGCTCATATTTGAATTCATCTTTCTTAGCCATGGCTGATTAAAACCGGAGACAGTATTGCAGATGAGGTATAAGTACTACCCTAAATGGCACAAACTCTCCCTCATCCTTACTGAAAGTAACCTGGCAGAGGCATTTTTGGATTGGCACTGCCTTTTTGACAGCACTGGTCAGTCTCAGCTGTCCCATAGTCAATACCCCCAGATCCTTCTCAGCGTCAGTCATCCCTAGCTAATGACCTCTCACTATAGAGCAAAAAAGTGATAATAGTCCCCAAGCCCAAGCCCATTTACCCTCTGTACTATAAAATTTCATTCCACTTCTATTACTTTTTCCCATGAGGTCATGTAATTCTCCCTCCCATGACAGACTTATATACTCCACTGGTGTCTCCTCATGGTGTCAGCAGCAAGTTTCTTTTGTGCCCTTTGTGGTCATTCACATGCCAATGTCCCTGAAATAAATAGTAAAATAAATATTAAAATAAATATTTAAAAAATATATTAAATAAAACCAGACCTGCTCTCCATTGCACTTCTTTATTAACAGCCACAAAACCAAAGTGAGCCCCTTCCTTTAACAAGGATGTTGAACAAGAGCTTAGTCAAGTACAGACATTCCAGGCATCCCTACAAGTGCCCCCCTTGCCATTACAGACCCCTCTGAGATCCAGCCCTTGCAGATCCAGCCAGGGCAACATCACCAGTGCTGGGGGTGACCCAGCAGCATCAACCCCACCTGGCTGCCAAGAGCAGGGCCAATCCACAGCCCCCACAGGGCACATGGGAGCAGTCAGGGAAGGAAACAGAGGCAGGGCACAAGTCCTCCAGGGAGTGAACACAACAGAAGTCTCAGCTTTTCATTTTGATGATCTTCAACTAATCTTGCCACTGGCCTGAAATGCCCACATGCAGGCAAAACATCTTCGTCCTCCAGCTTTTTCCCTGGTCATGTAATGCACACACTTTGATCTGAAGGAAGCCCAAGTAAGTGAAACTCTTATGGCCTTGACTTTTATTCTGAGCACCCCATGCAGGTTTTCTGGAAAAGGACTGTTATAAAGATTTCCTGAAGAAATTGGGGTCACCTGCTGCAGTGAACTGAACATAATTGGGAAGTACTGAAGATTTCCTCTGTTTGGAAATGCACTGTGTGTGGATATGGCTAGTTCAGTTTTATATGTGTTTCTGGCTTCGCATGCTATTTTTAAGAGCTGTAAATGGAGCAGGTCCTGCCCCCCTCCTTCCACCCTCTCCTCCTACTCACTGATTTCTCATCTTAAATTAAATTGGGTACAAGCACTGTAACAAATAATTTTCTCTCTACATTATAAGACAGACACAGATAGAAGTTCAGAAACATACAGCATGTACCATCTTTACAAGATAAGATCAGCACTGCAGCTTTCTGTCACAGGGCTTGCCTTTAAAAATTGTAATCATCAGCTTAGAATGTTTGTCATCCTGTGAGAGGGATACTCTTACCACTGCCTATGAAGAGAGATGTCTGTGATAAAAGATTGTCTTTATGTTTATCAGAACCTTTTAATTGCCCACAGTGGGCAATCCTTGAGGATCCAGCTGTGGTCCTTACAAGCATTTACACTGAGAAAGAAAGATATCACTGTCATTTGAGAAGATGTACATGTTCAAAATGATGTATCTCCTCCAGCCTAAATTTAAAAGTGGAACTAAGAGGCTGCTGGCTTCCCCGGCTTCCTTTGTCCTCACAGGAGAGAAGAGCTAGCAAGCAAATATCCCTGCCCTGCTGGCTTTTGCTGTGTTCTGCTTTTTGCACTACTGAGACGAGTCCAGCAGTCCTGGTTTCTTGGATCAGAAGACTGATAACAGCAGAGTGAACAGTACTCTTGTCTCCCCCAGCCTTTCATGAGTGTCAGCTCCAAAACAATGTGCAGAAGCTGACAATTCCAACTTGCTGATTTTGCCCAAATTCAAGTCTTTCTAACTTGTGCCTTTTGTAGAGCCAGATGCCAGCTGGAAATGGATTGTCCCAAAGTCCACAAGTAAATGTTCTCCTTGTGCCATCTCATATGGAAAAAAAGCACTTTGAGGTGCAGGGAGTGCTCCAGGTGTCATTAGAGCACAGGTTGAGGTGACTGGGTATTATTATTGCTGTAAATCAGACCTTCCAAGCAGCTGCCATATCTTTATAGCTCTCCCCTGAATACTTGGCACTTTTTCTTCCATTTATCATAGGTCTTAGGACCATTTCTATGCTTGGTCCAAGTGGTCAAGGAAAAGATTCAGGGTCTTACAGTCTGTTTCATCCTGGGGAAGAAATTTATGAGGCATCAGATAACTTGGAGATAACTGCACATGTTCTCAAGGAAAGGCAAAGCCCCCTTTTCTACCACTTTAGGGGAATTGAAAAACATACACTCGGATCTTCTTGAAAGGGCCTCCCAGGACTTTTCCTTGGGGCAGACTCACTTTCCACACCTGGGCAGTGCTGGTACAATAATCACTGACAGCCTGTGACATCTGTGTGTCACCTAAGCACTCAAGCTCTCCAAAGAATTGAAGTGAAAGTCCACTGTTCTGGCCAGTGGGGTTCCAGCTGCGCACATCTCTGGATTGAACAGGGATGAGGTTCTTTCCTGGGCTTTGGAGATGAACTTTTACTCATCTGCCTGCTTTAAGGTACCCTAGAACTTGTTGCAGCCAAGGATTTTCCCCACCATTTTGGCCCAAACTGCAGCAATATCCGTGGTGCATGTATCCAAAGCCACATGGCAAGGGAATGGCAATCCCTGGCTCTGTAACTTGCAGCCAACTAGCAAGACACAATTTAATAGCTGAGCTTCCTACTTCCTAAAAATGTAGGCTGATTGTAGGTAACAGGGAGGTCATTCTGGATCTAAACCATGTATTTGCTGTTTTCCTGAGGAATAACTGGACAATTTGAATTCAATACAAAGGTTCTTGCTGAAATTCCATTTCAAAAGCTGGAAGAGTGCTCTTATTCCTCTGCTGCTTTTCACACACACTGTGCATGCACTCACCATCTACTTGCCCTTCAGTTCTTGGCAGCTTTTACTACATTCAGCCCAGCAAAATACAGGTGCAGTTACAGCAGATGGTGGCATATCCCTGCAAGCTTCATCTTTAAGGGCATCTTCTTCAGGAAAAGCAGATTTTTTTGCTCAAGGAATAGAATATGAAAGGGTCAAGATACCAAGGGTTATGAATCTAGCAATAACATAGCTCTGCTGATAATGACAATGTTTTGAATAACTTTTTTTTAATAGATCTGCCTGCACTACCAATATCTAAGGTGTTGCTTGGTAACTATTTCCTGATACCAGGAGACTGGAAGACACTTTTTCAAAATTAAATTACAATTCTGATATTAAATTTCACATTTTAGTGGTTTCAGTCTGTCCTCTGTGTGGCTCTCTAGCCAAACCCTTGGTAACATTTCTTTATGTTATCCACTTTTTTTAAAACTTTCCTTCCTTTCTGAAAGGTGCCAAGTGAGGTTACAAGTAAATATTTCATACTCCTTCCTTGGAAATACGCTGATATTTTAAAAAGAGTCAGTAAAATTGTAAAGTGATCTCACACTCAAGTTGCATAATTCAGAATGAGTTTCAAATTTCAAGTAGAAAGCAATTCTAAATTATCAGTGGATGGAATAAAGTAGTAAAACAAATGATATTGAAGTGTTGCATGGAAAATAGGTGAATATATTTAAATATTAGTCACACTTCTCTGTATTTATTTTGCTGGTGTTATAGGGCCAGCATTCACTTATTTTCCAGAAGCTGCATTGTGTGGTCATGAAGATAAAGGAGACTAATAATAATAGTAATAATAATAACAGCAAATGTAATGTAGTTGATAGGATCATAAGTCAGTAATGAATAAAACACCACCATGCTCTACTAAATTACTTGTTAATATTTACCTCAGAAAATAAAAAGGCTAATTAAAAAGAGGAAGGAACAAACTCTACTGTGCCACACATTTCCTCATGTTGCAAATTTTAGTTACAAAATCATTCCTTCCCGATTTTTTGTGGATTGACAAATTCACTTCTGCCTTCTCTGCTAACAAGGACAGCACTACAGAAGGTGGTAAGATGCTTGTAAATGCCAGGGTTTTGTTGATTTGTGGATGCTTCTGTGACTAAAGGAATGGAGCAGTTGTGTGAGATGACCCCTAATATCTCTTTTGCTCCCTGACAATGCCAGATTGTGTAGAGAGCTGTGCTTGAAAATTAAATTCCCACCTCCCCAAATATATGCACAGTGACTTTCTGAAACATGATTTTCACAACAAGTACCCACACTTTGTTCATTTGCTTTCTCAATGGCCTCTTTTGACTGAAGGCTTGAAACTGGCAGTTCAGAGCTGTAGAAGGTTAGAAGAAAGCAAATAACATTTGTTTAGCAGCTATTGGTAGTAGCAGAATTTTAGCTGATATGTGTGTAAGTGATTACATCAATTTTATTCCATAAGTCTTACAAAAGAATATAGATCCTTAAGATCACTTTAGAACACCCTTTCTTTGGCTTTGAGGAAACAGCAAAATCTGTATGAGGTAGATGATTGAGGAGTTCTGATTCCTACAAAAGTCCTCAGCACTGAGTCACTCAGTCCTGAATGCACTTCTTAAGAAATCCTCCTCAATTACAGCAAACTAGATAATTTGGAAAGGGCTAGGAGTTTTTCTGTCAAAGCTGCCAAATGTAGAAATGCAGAACACCTGTAGAAAAAGTCGCAATCTAAAACTTCCCCCTGTTCATTGCCATGTGAAACTGACTTCTAACATTTTAAATAAAGAAAAGGAAGGGCCCAACTGTGTCCTAAGTGCCACATTCCTGTGGAAGCTTTGGAACCTTCAGCACTGGAAATCTGAAAAAAGCCAGATTAGACTGAGCTATCTGGAGTGACATCTGCAGGCAAACTTGATGTAAGACAAAGGAACCCAAAAGTCCTGGTCTCACTCCTGTCATTAGATTTCTAATATTATTAATAGCATTTGGTAATAATTGCAGTAAAAGATTTGTACTTTTTACTGAAAATATGGGAAGCATTTAAGCCAAGGCCAGCTATCTTCCAGAAGGAATGCTATACTTCACATATTCTGGACTCCAGAAGAGACTAATGAGGAGATTTTTGGTCTGTGCTAAAGAAAATGTCAAGTCCCATGGCTGCAATGACCCCCAATAATTCCAGATTCACAGAATATATCACAGGAGCTGCTTATTCATTGTTTAACTACAGATACACTTAATATTGCCCAAAACCAAATACAATGGGTGTGGCACATCTTCATTCCATCCCCTCTCACCCAGAAATAAGGCATCTCTGATCCTTCAAATGGCTGTGGTGTGGTTTGTTCTATCACACAGGAAATTACTGGGGCAGTAAGATGTCTCAGGTGTAGTCTTCAAGGTACTACCATCCAAAAATACTAAAAAAATTATGAACTCCATGCCAAGAAACAATGGTTGAGAAATTGTGAGCTCTCCTTTTTCACTTGGGGCAGGGGAGTTAGACTCCTAGGGGGTCACATCAACATTTTTTGTTAAAACCACAAAGTTCTGCTGAAGTTGCATAACTCAGTCTGGTGGAGTTTTTTATCCTAGAGTGAACCAGGCTGCTGGAAAATAGAAAAATAAATTCTCTTTTTGTCAAGGGGAAAAAGGACATATTGTTGGGTGGCTTGGTGTTTAATAGGTGTGATGAGCTAAGAACTCAATACTTCTCCCAGGTTCTGGAAATTTGGCATCTCAAGGCCTCAGTCCTTGCAGAACCAGAAATTACTGTTGTTAGTTTGGTGATCTTTTATAATTTGGTATTTTCCTTGCGGTGTTATTTTTTTTTGCTTTTGATATTGCCCTGTTTATTTCTCTGCTTTTATTACTGTCAAGGCTAAAATAATATGTGGGAGAGAAATGCGCTCAGAAAAGACAAACTCTAGTTTTATTCCTCTGCTCACACTGCAAAATACAGCACAAAACAAATCTGCAAGCAAATCTGGATTCGTGACTTATGTGGGCCATTAATATTTAATGCATGCAGAATCTACTCTTTTGCAGGTTTGTCCATATTCTATTCTAATGTCCTGTAAACAGTCTCCAGGTAATTTCTGACATCTCTGGAGCAAGAAACTGCTATGTATACAAAATTCAAACTGTGCTGGAGATGAGAAATGATGGCAGAAATAAGTGTTTGAGCCCTTTGATCCCCCTTCTTCTCTGCAGCAATAAATATATTCAGAAAGGCAGCGCTGTAGATTTATAAATGTTAGCACTCTGAGTGAAGTCAAACTAATTTACTCTATGAACTTCTCTGACATTATGAAAACTTTACAAAGAGATCATTGCATGTGAAGTATTAAAATACTATAATTTTAACTCAAAAACCCCACTCACCAGACATCCAAGTTCCCTTCTATATATCTGCCGTGTTTTGAAGTGTTTTAAGAAAAAGTGGGAACATCATAAAGATGGTGAAATAAATTATGCCTCTTGAAGTTTAGGAATAACACCGACATAAAATGAAATGGTATGAATCCATTTTTCATGGATTGAGACTCTGGTAGTTAGGAAGAGGAGGAGTAGAAGGGGATTGTTCTGAATGAAGGGATGGTGACGAGCAAGAGAGAAGTGACGCTGGAAATGTCTCACAGGGTGACAGAGGGGTTGAGCCTTGTCTCTCTGGCCACAAGCTCGTGCACCATTTGTCCTGGGGAAGAATTAATTGTTTGGGTAAGTTCAGGAGTTAAGTGGTTGCAGGTTTGGAAGTAGTCAGTACAGACATCTCACCACCTGCACTGGGCCACTTTCAAGGCTTTTGGCTTGAAGCTGCAGAGAAAGATGCAGCAGTTGGCTGCAGTGGGGAAGACAGGCACTCAGCACCACTGCCTGCAGAGCCACAGCAGCCCAGGCAGGAGAGCCAACTGCATCTGCAGTTTCAGACCTTTCCCTCTGCTGAGAGATGGAACAAAGGGAGAATCTCAATAGGAGACAAAGCCCAGAGGCTGGATCTGAGCAGGTGATCATGTCTGTCAGGAAGGAGGATAAATAATGGCTACAATTGTAGGCACCACTTTCCCAGCTTCTACAACAGGAAATCACTGATGCCTTAATTAGTTCAGAACAGTGCTCTTCATCTTTTGAGCTCTGACAGACCTGTAGGAGCTTTGCTCCCCTCCTAGGGTGATGCTCCATAGATTTTAAAATCCTGTCGTGTCCTTGCTTCTCATCTGAGAAGGTCTCAGCAGCCACCTGGGACCAAGGTAAAGGTCACACAAGACATCTCCATTTTCTGGTGTTTGCTTGGAGAATGTGACCTCTTCCATGTGCTGATCAGATGATGGCTCCCACCACTTTACTATCCTAAGGGGAGTAATCAAGTGCAGTCCTAACCAGCCAGGTATTCCTGCTTTGTACAGCTAACAAAGGTGGCTTTCCAAATTTCAGCACCCAGGTTAGGCTGCTGAGATAGCTTGGATACTTTTCTTCACAGCACCATCTAGTGCTACTTATGGAACCCACAATCTTCTTTATCCTTGTGTTCTCTCACATGAATAAACAAAACCACATAAATTTTAAAATAGACACAGGATGGACCCCAGCCCCTTAAAAAAAAACAAAACAAACCCACAAAAAAGCCCAAAAAAAGCCCTCCAAAAATGCTTGAATAAATACTGAAGTAGTTTTATTTCCTCCAAGGAAGTAATGGGAGAAAAAAAAAAATCACACTAGATGTGCAGTGACTTACACTCTAGGAATAACATTGATGAAGTTGTTACAAAAACCTCAACAAATCAGGAAGCTAAACTAAACTAAAATATATAATGAAATAAAATGCTGCCTCTTTAACTGTGTCTTTTTCCTGGACTAAGAGACTGTGTATGGTTAAGTGTGGGTTTGCCTTGATAGACTCTTTTGCCTTTGCCTTGCCCACTTTTTCAAACCCCAGAATATTTTTCTAACCTCTAACCTTTTGCTTAACATTGTTAAAACACATTTAACTTCACTAAATAATGAATGCCAAAGATAAAGATTGTCTTTGCCAATAGCTCAACAACCTCCATCAATTACAGTGTGAGTCCTTGCAGAAACTTTCCCTCCCCGATGATCATGGCTGCAAGAAACAAACTCTCCCCTAAAATTTGATTTGTTCTTTGTTATGGTAAAAGTAAATAAAAAAAAAAGGAAGAGAGTCAAAATTGGAAAGGAAAAGAAAAAAGAAAGGAAAGGAAAGGAAAGGAAAGGAAAGGAAAGGAAAGGAAAGGAAAGGAAAGGAAAGGAAAGGAAAGGAAAGGAAAGGAAAGGAAAGGAAAGGAAAGGAAAGGGGAAAGGAAAGGGGAAAGGGAAAAGGAAAGGAAAGGGAAAAGGAAAAGAAAGGGAAAAGGAAAAGAAAAAGGAAAAGAGAAGGCAAAAGAAGGGAAAAGAGAAAAGAAAAGGGAAAGGGGAAAAGAATAAAGGAAAAATACAGGGAAAGAGGGGGGAAAGGGGGAAAAGAGAAAAAGGGGAAAAGGAAGAGGACAAGGAAAGGGAAAGTGAGAAAAGGTATTTACAGTCAAGCAAGAAAACTAGGTTTTGTTTTTGGTTTTTTTTTTTAAATCTTCATTATAACAATTTCATCTATTCAACCATCCTGAAAATTGCCAAAATATGGAGGGGGAAAGCAGCCAGACATTTGCCCAGGGGTTTTTCACATGATCACCTTGTACTGCTACAATAAATTCCTACAGAGTGTTCTGGAGATCACAGTGGGAACCAGCTGGAAAAAGCTGCAGTGAATACCAGAGCATTGCAAGGATGGGAGCTGGATGTGCAAGTGTTCTCCCTCCACTAAACAATGTCTAGTAGAGCCTCATATTCATTTACTGCAACTTTGTAATTTGACCTTGACAGCTTGTAAATTCTCAGGACACTACTCTTAAAAGCAATTCGGTCGTGTTACGCTTTCAAATCACTGGTTTCATGGCTGGACTTTATGGGGAAAGGTACATGTTTTAAACAGCTTTTGTGTAAAATCCCTGCAGGCTATGCCAAAGGCAAACTAATGACCACTGGTGGAGCTGCAAATGGAATTGGATAATATATTGATACCAGCAGTAAACAGTATTCGATTTTAACAGCAACTAGCATAGAATAACATGTCTAATTTAATTTATGAACCTAATTTAAACATTGGAGAGACTTGACACAGAAAAACTGGTTGCTGTGTTGTTCCTGCACTTTTGCTTTCTGCCCATCAGAAAATGGGAAGGATGTTACAGCACTTGATGTTAATTTGTTCATCTGCTTATGCTGTTGGTATTTCTTGCCTGCTCATGGCACTTTTGCAAGTAATTCTAGCTGCTCTTAATCCTGATTCAAAGAAACAATTGATTTTCTTGTTATGATTTATTATCATTGATCAGAGTGCAAATAACACATTTTTGCTTTTGGCGCTTTGAACAGCCATAGCTAAAGTTACCAACCTTTCTCTATTTCTCTCTGCAAGGAAGAACTATGGCTCTGGAAGTGCAAATGCTCTTTCTTTGTGAGCAGCTTTACCCACACAGGTAAATCATGAAAGTAAATTCACGTGCACAAGACCATGCCACCTGGGACCAGGATGATTGTGTACAGTTCAGCTAGAAAGTTTCTAATTCTTTTTTTTCCTTATGGCACGCATTTTTAAAGATATTCAAAGTATTTATATTAATAATTTAGAAAGCTGAAGGTCTGAGTCTGCCTGAACTGCAGTTCTAGTATAATTTTGGAAGAGAGCAAGGTGTCTTTACTGTGTACAAACAAAAATATTCAGCTTTCTTTTTCTTGGGTATTTGAATGATGAACTTATAAAGTATATTGAAGCAAAAGAAAGAAGCATTCTCCAAGGTTTTTTTTACAAATTAAAATAAGCATTACTAACCTCTGTCTGTCTCATTTTCAGGTCTTATAGGCCTGTCTTGCTTTACATGTACCTTTGCTAAATAAAAATCATCATTTTATTATTGTAAAACAGAGCTAGATGGGAAGATTTTACTCTGGTTACCACTGAAAGACAAAATGGACTATAAAACATAAATATATTCACTAGAACATACCCTTTACTGACTAATAAGAAAATATTTCTGACTTTCACAGGGAGAATAATATTAATGCTTTTTTAAATATTGCTTTGCTAAGTGCAGATTTTGCTTGGCTTTACGTATCAAACTTCACCAAGAACTCTCCATCCTGGACAAAATTGGAATCCCCCCAGTCACTGAGAGTGAAAGGGGAGGATGTTTGACCTTTTTTTACCCCAAACAAGGGATCAGCCAGGTTTTCAAGAGCAGTCCCTTCCTCCAGGTGATTTGCTGGAATCATGGGTGTGGGTCAAGGTGATGTTAATAAAGAAAGCAGCACTGCAGCACCATCAAACTCTGCATCAGCTGACCCTATGGCATTTTTGGCGGGCAATATTTTTCTCAGTGGGGCTCTTCTCTGCCTGCTTGGGTACTTGCAAAGCCCAGCACAGCAAGGCCAGGGGGGTCCTGAGCTTCAGCAAAGTAGCTTTTAATAAAGCATTTGCAGCTAAAGGTAGGTTTGCTAAAATCAGAAAAGGGTGACCAACTGGTTTTAACAATAGCAGGATCTGGTATAGCAACAGGAATTCTTCTGCAAAGCTTCATTTATAGAATCAGAATTTTCTGACCAAAAAAAAAAGAAAAAACTTTGGGGAAATTATTTTATAGCTCATCTATTTCTGTTTGGGAAACTCCTCATTCATTATTCCCATTCTGAAAACTGGAATTTGTAACATTAATAGTCTTTTTCCCTTCACAAATCTACACTGGGATATTGAGAATCAGGCTACTGATTCACGTACACTATTTGAGACAACACTTAAAACCACAGGTATTTCAGGCTTACTAGCAAAAAACCCAAAGAAATTTACTCTGAATCATCAATAGCTGAAAGTAGAAATTCTTTTTCTCATGCAGAGAAAAAGTAGATGAGGAGTGGAAACTTTTTTGACAAGTATGAGTCTAACAGTATTTGAAGTAGATGAGATATTGATTTCCCAAAATAAATAATTAAATTCAAATGCCCAATCATTTTAAACTTCAAAACTATCTGCAAAGTTAACAATGTCACACTTAGAAAACTGATAACAAAAAAAAAAGTCCTTTCTATACAATTGCCATGAGAAAGGATTTCTCTCACTTTTCCTTTCTGAGGACAACAACATGCATGGCTGGAGAAAAAGTGCACAACCTCAGGAGTGGTTCCTGGACTTTGTGGGTCTGGTCAGATCAATTTGTTTAGCAAAGATGTTAAAAAATCTACAGTCAGTGTCCAGACTGGCTACTAAAATAGTAACAATAGCAGAAAAAATATCCCAACCCTCCAGCAAATCTCACTCAGGCTGGAGTTTCAAGCCTTTCTCTGGACTGTTCCAGGGAACTGAATACTGTTAATTTGGTAGCATATACTTGATGAGAGCAATAAGGAGATGCTTTCAGACCAACAGCAGGTCTGAGCAGTGCTGCACACTCCATGTTCTCCAGCTGTGAATCAGTTCCAGCCCACAAACCACAAAGGGGGGTTCAAGCCCTAAGCAGGGGTTCTTTACCTTCCAGCTGCATTTTGTGCCTCATACCAAGCTCCAAGTTCTCAGGCTGTAAAGCTCAAGAGGAGCTGTTGGCATCTAGCTGCCCTGGCTCATGACAACAGCATCTTTATTAGCATTTTTATTAGTCCTAGGTAGGATCCCACTGTTCATGCAGAGTTTGTGTGCAATAACTCAGCTTGCAGCTAAGCAGCTATTTGGAATCAGCAGCAGCACTGATTTGAAACCCATGAGCCAGCAGCCCTGTAGGTCACAGCTGCTCTCAGCTCAGCAAGGCTCAGTGCTGCTCCACACCTGCCCCCAAGGGCTCAGCAAACTCCAAGGACATCTCCAGATGTGCAGAAATATCTCCATACACCTGTCAGTTTTCAAACCAGAGCTCAGGGTTGGGATGGAAAGAGAAAGAGAGAATGAACTTGCCTACAGTGCTGAGTAATCTGGGAGGGACACACCTTGTAGCTGAGTTGAAAATTGGTTCTCCCAGGTTTATTTCATTAAAAGACTGCAGAAGCATTCCAGCTGCAGCAACAAGAGGGACCAGAAGGTTTTGCATGGGCAACTTTTGGCAGCAGGGGAGATGCAGTGGTGCCTTCTGTGAGAAGCTGCCAAAAGCTTCCTCCGTGTCTGGCAGAGCCAAGCCCTGGTGGCTCCAGATATGGGCTTGCTGCTGGCCAAGGAATGGTGGGAATGCCTCTGTGATAACAGATTTGAGAAGAAGAAAAGAGTTGCCCAGATGTAATTGTGGCCAGAGAAGAGCAGGATGAGAACATGAGAGAGGAACAGCTCTGCAGACACCCAGGTCAGTGCAGAAGGAGGGGCAGCAGGTGCTGTGGTATAGCTGACAACTGGCCAAAGATGAGACTTGTTGACCTTAGAGGATTTTTCTAATTTTAATTACTCCTTGCTACCTAAACTTAGTTATTTAGTGAACTGAACATAATATACAATGAAAGAGAAAGCAGTTTTGAATCCTAAAATTGTAATTTCTTCTAAATTAAAAGCACAGCCCTGACCTGCAGAAAAGTGTAAGATGTCATAGAAAGACAGGCAGGTATTAGGAAAGGATATATCTACATGCAAATATAGTGCAGGTTATGTGGACAGACAGAAGTGAATCAAATAAAAGCCATTTAAAAAATAAACTGCTGCTGCAGTTCTTCTGGGGAGGTGAGGGGAGTGGATGAGGAGCAGGAGGAAGAGAATGAAAATGTGAATCATTTCTAAATCCCTCCTTGTGGCCTGGAGTTCACTGGTCCAGTTGTTAGGGGTTCATGGTATTGATTTTCCCACTCCAACAGGCCTTTATGGATGGAGCAGAGCTGCACTCTGACACACTCAGCGCTGAGAATTGTGAGCAGCCATTTGAAATGTTGCCACCAGCTGGCTGCAGCTTTGTAAACCACCTGCTGCAAGGCTGAGCCCTTCTGGCTCTGCTTTGGGCAGACTTTTGGATTTAGCCTATAAATGGAATACCAGTGGGGCTTTTTTGTATGCAGGGACTTGTTTAAATTGTGTCTGATAAAAATTTTTTTTAAAAAATTACAATTATGAACTTGGGAAACAAAGTTTCTAAGTAGGAGCTTAATAGTTCCTACAGAGCCCTGTGAAGGTGAAAAATCCAGAGTTCACAATTACACGCTTAAAAATCAATAAATTTAAGTGATGAATCATGCCTTTGGAATATAAAAGCTTTCTGCTGACATTTTTTCCCTTCATCTCCAAAAATTGAAATCTCTGTATCTCAGACTCTGAAATCTGGTCTACTCAGAAATACATTTTCCCAATAAGAGAGTTAAGGCAGGCAAGCATTTCAGGTATTCCTCTTCAATAATCTCTCATGAAAAACTACAGTTTTTCTGTCATTGACTCACTATAAAGCAACTCTGGACTTATTGTGGCCAGTGAGCCTCAAGGATAAGTACATATTAAATTGTGAAATATGAAATAGAAGTGAAAAAGGAAAAATATCTGTCCAAAACATATCAGAAGGCTCTGGCCACCATACCAGAGTTACTGTGTGACTGATGGTGGTTTTCAGGGAGTGTTCTGATAAATGGTCTCTGTATAGAGATTATATAAATACAACTGGAAACAAGACAATGAACAGGCAGTAGTATGGGTTTGGGGTTTTTTTACATCAGAATTGGAGGAATGTAAAAAAGAGAAACCTGACACTTTTTGGTTTGTTAAGTTTCTGTTTACTTGAAGAGTTGGAATCTGTCTCTCTGGCTTGTTATTTACATCTTGCTACAATGCACAGCATTTAAATTATGTGGCCCCTCTGCGAGCACCTCAACTCTAGCGTATTTCAAAAGGTCTTGTACCTTCGAAAAGCTGGTGTTCAGCATTTTCACATCCACTAGATGTCACTCAATAGTCATCATTTCTAGCACTGATATAAACGCACACAAAAAGGGCAACAAATATTTATTTTCTTCAGATGCAAAACAATGTTCTTTCAAAAAAATTTTAGTCACTATTTAAAGTTAGTATGTGATGTCAAAAAGGTTTTCATCCTTACTTCAAAATTTAAAACTTGCACATGATTCCATTAGAAGCCCTGGTAGCCAACTGGAAGTTACATATTCCTTTGATATAGTTCTTTCAAAGGAGAGGGAAAAAAAATAAAAAATGGAGGGTGATGGACTTGATGTTAATGGATAATTGTGTTTCTGGACCATGACCACAGTGTTCAACATTTTGATCTGCATGTTGCTGAATTAAATTTATCTTCAGTGATACTTTTTAGCTTATATGTTCATGTCCTGTGGGGTTTTGCCTTTAGGAGTTGTTTTGAATCCATACCCCCCAAAACAGACAGGATGGATGGAGTTTTTCTTACTCTTACTTGCAGTGGTGGGTTTCTACCTGGACATTCTCTAGCTCCCAGTTCCAGGCATTTGTTCTTGTACACTTTCAGACATGTAATCACATCACAGTGCAACTGGCTTTTCTTCAGAAACTAAAGAAAGAACTATTTCTCTGGCCCTCAAATTATTTCCTTCTCTTTTTCCATCCTCCCTCAAGCTTCCTGGAGACAGATGAGAGGAGGATCAGGAGGGTAGCTGAGGAATCCACTGGATGTGGATGCCCAGAGGGGGCACTAAGGGAAAGTCAGGAAGGATCTTGGGAAATCTCACTGGTGAGTGCAACTTCGAGGAGTAAAACATGGCAAGGTGCCCAGGGTGAGAAACAAGGGAAAATGGAAAAAGGGTCTTGACTATAGGGGTGACCATCCCAAAATACTTCTGATGGGTTCTTTGGAAGGATGCTGAGATGGTTTGCACATTCTCCCAGAGGATGTGGATGCCCAGAGGGGACAATATGGCATTGGTTCGGGAAAGGATTGGTCGAAGGGGAGTGTGGAGAAAAATCTTCAAGGCAAACAGCAGCAGGAGGCAGTGTAGTGAGAGAGGAACAGTGAGGACTGGGAACTTCTCTGCCTTAACTTCAAAATCTGCAGTCTAATGCAGGGCCAGCTGCAAGTCTTCTGTATTCCTGGCTTCCAGGAGAGGGAAAACAGGGAGCTGTTGTCCCTACATCCCCAGCCCTCCCTGGGCCATTATGGAGGCAGGGTGGAGGATTTAGGTTTGTCTGCTTGCTATTCAGGACTTAAGGATGTTTCTCTATAGTGAGGAGAGCCAAGGCCAGGTGTGAGAGCTCACAAGCAGTGGGAGCAGGGGCTGGAGAGGTGTCAGAGTGGGCCATTCTAGGAATTGGTTAGAAAGGCATCTCAGGTATATAAAAAGATGTGAAAGAAGGGATGAGGAAAGGGTAAAGTGCAGGTAAGAATAATGTTACCTTTTTTACAACCCCTAACAGGAAAAAGTGCAGGGAGCCCCAAGACCAAAAGGAAGAGGGCAGCCACCAGGACAGTGATTGGGAAGGAATCAAGGTGCCATTTATAAAAAAGAACTTTAGAAATGGATTGTTAAGGGTGGCAGGAACTGCTGTTGTACCCAGGCTCACCCCACTGGAGCCCTTGCTGGGCAGAGAAGTCTGTCCTGGCAGACACAGGAACATATCTGTCTGACTGGAATTTTATGCCAAAAGGAGAGCAATTGTTCAGCAGTTCTTTTGCTAATGGGGAAGATGAGCATGTGCATTTGATTGAAGCACTGTTGTGGGATGTGTGTGGGGATGGGAATTACTACTCTGTGTGTTATATCCACAGCTGCCTCTGCCCATTCCCTTCAAACACCTTGTACAGGCTGGGAGAGGCCAGGAAGAGTAAGACATGATCAGCTGGCCTGTGCCCACTGAGTTGTTTTTCTCTGTGAACATTTATCACTTTTGGGATTTTTAACCCATTTTAAGACTCTGCTGTGTGCAGCAAAACTGAAGAGCTACCACAAGCCGGGTGAGTTCTCAGGCTTGCTCAGATCTTGCTGCTGATAAATCAACTCCTCAAGAGGAAGATGAGTGGAGGGATCAGGCTGGGTTGGAAGCTGGGGGAGAGTCTTCACATCCCTGCCACTGCCAGCCTGGTTCAGATGTGCTGCTGTGGGGTGCTGCAGGCTGCTCACCTTGAGAGCTCCGGGGACAGAACCTCAGGGGTTGTCTGAGGTCACAGGGGTTACATGAGGCCATTTGAGGTTACTTGAAGCCCTTGGAGACCCTGAGAGGGGTTACTCGAGGTAATTTGGGCTCACATGAGGTCACTGGAATCTCTGATGCACACCCCACCTTGTGAACATCGGTGGTACTCCCTGACCTCTGGTGGTAACTCCCTCTTTTTCTCTCTGTCTCACTCCTCTCTCTCTCTTCCACCCGTTTCTTTCCCATTTTTCTTCCTCTTGTTCTGTCTTTTCTAGCCCTTTTTAGTGGGGTAACTCCTATTTATTTTGTTCTTTGGTTACCAATAGCCAGTTCTGATACAACATTTGTCTCGGTTGACTTCATTTCATTCCTGACCATCCACTACTGAAAAAACTTGAAGAACTCCTCTCAGCTCCCCACAGTGACTCTTGAGGTCATTTCAGTCCCTGGAAGGACTACTTGAGGTCACAGGGATTATTTGAGGTCATTTGAGTATTTTTTAATTAATCCAGGGGTTACTTGATGTCATTTCAGGCCCTGATCAGGGTTGCTTGCAGTCATTTGGGGTTACCTGAGGTCATTTGAGGCCTTGACTGGGGTTACTTGAGGTTGTGGGAGCTTTTTTAATTGATCCAGGGATTACTTGAGGTCATTTGAGTCTTTTATTCAAATAAAGTTGCAGGACTCCTCTGTCTCCTTTTTGGTCACAAACCTCTGGTGTCTATGGGTTTTTCTGACATGCACATATTAACAGTTCACCTATTCCCCCAAATCTCCAAGGAAGCTTCTGTCTCTGAGGAAGCCATAAAACTTTATCATCTCTTACCCTAATCACTAGCAACAGTGACATTTTCTAATATATTTCACACAAAGATGTGAAAAAAATTCTGCTCAGCTCCATATTCAACCCTAACACTCAGAGCAAGGAGCACTAAAAATATTTATTTACTGTTCTCTGGAAATTACTGCTGACATGCACATTAACTCACACCGTTAAAAGGAAAAACACATGGGAGGTAGAGAATGAAATAATTTTTT
The DNA here is from genome assembly GCA_013399455.1 of Anthoscopus minutus. Taxonomy (NCBI): domain Eukaryota; kingdom Metazoa; phylum Chordata; class Aves; order Passeriformes; family Paridae; genus Anthoscopus; species Anthoscopus minutus. The sequence continues at coordinate 9,936 of VWYI01025816.1, read as the reverse complement.
TTCAGCCTCAGTTATTCCCATTTTTATTTTGTCACCAGAGTTTTAACACAAAAAAGGATGCTGTTTGACAAATCTATCAGAGGGTGCTAACAAGGGAAATAACTAATGGGTCTTTTGATGGCAAAGAAAAACAGATGCTGAAGTGAGCTGGATGCATTGTTGCCACTGCTGTTTCTGGTGCAGCTTCATCATCTTTCCTCAAAGACAAAAGAAAAGCTCAAAAAGGGCAGGAATTAAAAAGAACTGTGGGGATTTTAAAAAATCAGCCACTGTTTCTGAGGCTGCCTCTCACTTGCTATCAGAGAGTGGCAACTTTCCAGCACCAGGTCTTACCTTTTGTGATTAGATCTGACAAACCCCTACAAACCAGGCTATTCCAAACTCTGCTCAAGCACAGACTCTCTGATATGCTAAAAAACAATCCCTGCTACCTAGGCCCAAAGCTTGAAGAAAAAGTAAATGGAGAGTAAAGGGAGAGGGAGAAAAGGGAAGAAATACACAATACACTGGGAAATAGGGGGAAAAATAAAGTATGGGGCATGGGGATAGAAAGCAAGATTAGGACTTCAGGTCTCATAGTTTGGCGCTGACTGGAATTTTGCTGAAGCCAGTGGAGATGCTGGTGGCACATGGGTTCATTTTGGCTACCCAGAGCAGTAAGGACATCTTGGTTCAAGAGAAGGATGTTGCCCCCAGTTGTGCTGCATTTTTGATGTGAGATCTCGCTGTCCTCTGGCACTCTCCAGAAGCCCTTGCTCCCTGGACACGAAGATGGAATGATGGATTAAACATCTCAAGCTGCCCTCACCCTGGCTAGTATTTAACCGAATGCTCAGCACTCCATTAATCCATCTTAATTTTTAAGAATTTAATAATTAACTCCATTCATATTATCCCCATACCAGCTATTTACCCACCTTAATATCACCACAGCTGGTCATCTTATTTTTACTGCAATAATTCACTTTCATATTTGTCCACTTTGAGTCCATGGGCTGAACTGGAGCATTTTTTGTTTCAGAAGACTTAAAGCAGTAGATTCCAAGGAAGTACAACCTGAGGCCACAGGATACAACAACTGAAATTGCACATCATTTTAATCCAAACCACAAAACTGCTCTTTCTATCAGACAAAGCTATTTATTCCTGTGGAATTGGAAGGAAACAGGTGGGAGCTGCAATGTTTCATAGCTTGTTTAAATGAGGTTTATTTTAAGTTACCTGGAGACCCCAAGCAAAACAGAGTTTGCACAAACAAGTACAGAGATGGTTTCTCCTCCACAGGGTTATTACAGTACAGAAGTAGACACAGAGTCAAGAAGCACAAGGAAAAACATTCTAAATTGGCCCAAGTCAATGAGCCATTTGATAGATTTCTGACTTCCACTTCAGTGCTTTATCTGTCCCACACCAATAGGAAATGAGTGTTGAGGGCAATCTTACTGCTCTTTGAAATAATGGGGATTTGCTTTTCTAGTAGTTAAATCAATGCAGAATCTATTTTCTGAACAGCAGTTGACATTTCATCTGGCTTACCTGGCTGATGGATTTGATCAGATACATCCATTGTCCTGGGAAAGATGTAGAACACATCTCAGCATGATGAGGGAAATTACTGCGCTTACAAAAAAAAGCATGTAGCAAGGAAAGAGTAAAAATCAATGGCTTGGCTCTTCTATAATTCCTTGGTCACTACCCTGCAAGGTTGGGAAGAACAGTCAACGATGTGAAAGTCAACATGTAAAAATAATTATCAAATGAGCCCAAGTCTGAGATGAAGGAAATAGCTGTGTGAAAGCTCTTTCCAGTGAAGCAGCTGTAAATTGCATTCACCAGCCCAGTGAATGCAAGGAAAAATTAAATGAACTCCTGACCCATGACTCTTCAAAGAATTTCTTTCTTCCATTCTCATTCACTGTGCCTGTTCCAGGTGCCTGAGCTGAAATGGCACATTTGGTGCAGACTCTGTGTCTTTAATATGGGCACTACTTTTTGGACCTGCATAAGTTTTTCACTACTTCTTCTCTACAGGATTTGAGAAAAGAGAAATGCAGTCCAGTACTAAGGCGCCTGTCCCTTGAAATTAATGCCTTGTACCTGCCCTGAGAACAGAGGGAGTGCTCCAGGAGCTGAGGCCAACACAACCCAGAGAGTCTCTGGGCTGGTGCCAAAGGAAATAACTCAACCTCTTACCTGTCTCTATTCAAAGTGGAGGCAGTACAGAGGAGACACATAGCTAATTTCACAAGTGTGGAGAGAGAGTGAGAGTTTATGGCAAGCCCCATTCCCCAGATTCCATTATCTTTTCATTCAGAAAACTATTTCCCTTCAGCAAAATTCCTCTATTGTTTTTTTTGGCATATTGTTCCCTTATAAAAGTTTTCTCTCTTTTTCTTTACTTTTCCTTATTTCCTATTTATCTTTAATCTTTGCTGCATAAGGCCTTTTTAATCTTATAATCAGCACAGATGTGAAGACATTCAAATTGAAAAAGAGAGAATCTAAAACCATGTCTTCAGTGACTGCCACAAGGCTTCTCTCAAGACAAGACTTAGCTACCACCACTTGGGGACCCTGAAAGCTCACACCTGAACTCCACCAGGATGTTCCCTGTGCAAGATGACACCCAGACATCCCAGCTCTCCTGGCCAGGTAACAACACCAGGCACACATAGGCAAGCTCTTCACAGGTCCGGACACCAGAAGGGGAAGACAAAATAATTGCAGATATGATTTCTCAGGACACTCTTCTTCTCCACCTCCTTTGGAGAAGTGTGGCACAGCCACACGGTGAAATAAATATTTGACAAGGGAAAGCATCTCAGACCAGAGAGACCTCTTAATATGTGCTTATCTTAGGTAGGTTTTTCTAATCTTTGAGGCTGTAATAGCAGAGCATCAAATTTACCATAGTATTTAGAGAAGTCAGAGAGGAAAAAAATAAATCACAAGCTGCAAACATATAACTGTTCCTAAAAGCTTTAGGAGGAAAGGCATCAGCATCTAAATTAACTCAAAATCTACAATAATTACTCAAAAGGCATTAGAATAATATGAAAACCTTAATTGCCTTCTTAAGAATTGCAAAATTGATTATAAAGGAGATGCTGTCAGTAGGACTACCCTGTTTAAGGGTAAGTCTGTCTTTTAAAAGACAACAGGTTGTTGAGTACAGGTTTTAAGCAGGTTTTAAGGAGCACCCTGAAATTCCTACACTGCTGAGCTTTGTAGAAGGGCAACAGAGATCCATGTAACAGGGAGTGCTTGATGCTAAGTATTCAAAGGGCAGTTTTAAAATGTAGATTTACAGATTATTTCATTTGTTGTTCATCGAGCAAGGTATACAGTAGATATTAAAAGTCTATCTGTACTAGAACCACAAAAGAAAATCTCTTAATCCTTCTTTTGGTTAGGCAAATGTGTATCTTTTCCATACTCTGCATCTTTGCAGCAATAAGTGGCAAGGGTAATTAAGTAGTAGTTAGGAATCTGCTGAGAGCTGCATGTCCTTAATGTGCTCTAAGGAAATTCTGGCATTACAGATGCACGGCATTCCTATTACTTGATAATTGCATTTTAAAGTTTGGCATTTTAATTATGCTAATATGCATGGGGTTATATTTTAAATTTAGTACCTTATTTTATGTTCCAAGTGCTATAAGTTCTTGCCCCTAGATTAGTAAAATTTCATGGAAATCTGAACTGTAACATCCCATCACTTTATCCTCATTAAATGCTGACATTGTTTAAATTAGTTAAATCAAGTATGCTGGTTTTGTGTGTGTTTTGCCAACTCAAAGCAAATTTAAATTAAGAGCCTTTATGAGAGTTCCATACTCCTTCTGGCATGTTGCATTATCATATCATAATAGATGCAATTTAGAAGATTGTATCACTCCCTAATTCATTCTCCCAGTTGTTTAAGAGACAAATTTGGGCCCATCAATTTGAGTTGAATGTTTTGTCGCCTGTCTCAGCTGTGTGAGCAACCAAGTAACTCTCAGTGAGTCACTTTTAAAGCCTGAACAAAGGCAACTGCAGGATGCTGTGGTGGGGCCTGTGTTTCCAGAATGGACAGGTGGCCCAAATTCCAATTCAATTCCTGAAACAACTTTCCTAAGAAAATAGTAAACAAGCCTCCTTTTCAGCATAGAGGTGCTTCACATTTTCTAGAAAATCACAGTACTCTCAGTTTTCTCAAGTCTGGCAGCCAAAATTATTAACTGTTTCAAAAGCTTAGGCTAAAAAGTAATCAAAAGTTAAATTCTTAGAACTGATTATCCTTCTTAAAATGGCTTACATGCTCACAAACAGTGGCTGTAGGCTGTACTCTGCTATCTACATTTAAAATCTGTCTGTAACCTACAGCTGAAAAATAAATTGGGACAATCTGTTATGTCCTGTCTCTTTTAATTCTGCTGTTGTATCAAAACAGATGGACAAATGAAAATTATTTGGAAATAAGAGTGTGGCACCACTTCAGTGGATCAGGAACCTACAAAGGGGAGAGGAAGGGCAGGAGAAGAGGAACTTACTCTTCTATATTAATGTAAGAAAAGCAATATATCATCATTAGGTGGTAGTTTTAATCATACTAAAAAAAATCATTATTTGTCCTTCTGGGTAGGAGGGAGTTGAAAGAAAGTAAATGAAAGCAGAGAAAAGGTGAGAAAGGGAGGACAATGAAAAACAAGAAAACATTCTGAATAGAAAAGACACCACCCATCTAAGTGATTGATGAGTTCAAATACAATACAAAGGAAAAAAATGCAGTAAAGCCATCCTGAGTGAAAGCAGATTTTGACGTTTCAGGCTTCTTATTAACAAACTGATCATCAGCTCTGAAGACCACTTAGCATATGGAGGACTGTACCTCATTTGAAGCAATTGCTTGTCTACAAGAGGGACATTCAACCAAATAAAGCCAAAGCAACTGCTGGCATCAAGTTAATGCCTGCATTCAACTATCATCTCCTAATTTCTTTTCATTCTTACTGACCTGACCCATGTTCCTGGTATGAAAAGAAGAGGAAAAATGAAAATTACCTCAAATTTTTAGCATTTTTGCAAATTTACTTTTGCATTTAGAGCATATTTCTCATCCTTCACACTAACAAAAACCTGCAATGCCTCTTATTCCAAAACATGGCTCTCTTAGTAACTTCTTCCTACCATCTAGCATTTAATTGCAGTGGGAAGAATGCAGGGCCCAGCATTCTACTTCCTGAAAGAGCTGACTCCTTGCTCCCAGCACAATAAACCAGTCTGGACAGTCAAAGAGACTTGCACAAAGTGGATTCAGAAGTAATTCGACCTGGTAATCATCTTTTACCTGTTAGCCTTTTCCCACTGGAAGTAGCCAGTTCAAACCTAGACCAGCCTAGATTGAACAAACATTCATCATTCATTAATGCTAGGCAGGGGTGATGTGGAACAAATTAAAATGCCCAAATCATACTTAATTTTAACATTTCATGGCTTCTGAGTACTTGATGAACATCTTTAACCAGAATGACATAGCAAACACTACAAATGGTGTGCTAGAAGTAACTGCACCCTAAATTCCTTGTTCCTGTCTGAACCCCACTGGTTGCCATTTCTGTGGCAGGTCTAAGCTTCCAGTCACTTTTTGGGTCACTTTATCCCTGTGGATACAGAGACCATCCCTCCAGACCTTAATGACAAGAGATGCAATCCTTGTCATAGGGCCCTGATGGGGCTAGAAAAACTTTCTCTGCTTCCATTATCTTTCATGGCCACACCACGACCACTCATTCTGTGGCCTGCTGTGATTGAGCTGAAATTGCATTTTATGTCAGACTCCATAAGCAGTGAAATTGTCTAGTGTTCTATGTCTGTGTCTGTACCAACATTCATTCAATCTTGCCTAATGCAGCTATTAAATTAAAAGATCCTACTGGTTCTAATTTGCCTTCCTGAGTCAAAGTGTTTATCCATCCCACTTTAGGGAAAACTCCATAAAGGGTCCATTTATAAATGTTGCCAACGTGGTTAATGCTTTTGACCTTTGATGGGGAGCAATTCTAATAATTGTGCAACACAGCAGCAACATTTTTTGTTACCATTCTGGATGTTCCTGTTTGGGAACAGTCTGATGGCCTCTATTTCCCTCTCTCTTTCTCTGTTTTTTAAAGTCTGCCAAATAAAAGGATTTATTTGCTCAGAGTGCAGGCCAGCTGAGTTGAGCAGAAGCTCATGAGTAGCAATGCACAGAACAGTTCACATACTAGCTTCTGAGAATCCAACCCATCAAAACACACAGTCCTTGTGACAGCTGTTTTTAACAATTAGAGATCAAAGGGACACAAGGGGAGGACAAGCACACGTGTCCATGGGGTAAAGTATCTGCAGTTGCATCTTTCCCATAGGAGTGATGCTATTACCTCCTGGATTCTGACTTAGGGCAGCTGAGGGGACATTAAGGAAGGCCAAATGAAAATGCTTAAGTGGGGCAATTGCTTATATTGTAACCTAAGAGTGGGTCTTCATTAAGCAAATGATAACACAAATTTTGAAAAATTTATTAAATCATTTCATTATTTTTTCATCAACAAAGTATTTACTTTCATTCCCTGCTTCTGAAGTGCCCTACAGCTCCACCCTAGCTAGGTTTTGTTAATGTGTGGTGCATACATGGTTTCAGAAGGGTAGAAAGCAAAAGTGACATATCCTAATCAGCACAGTGCTGGAGTTTTTGTGTGTGTCTGGGAGGAGAAAGCCTTGGACAGCAGAGGGGTGGGTAAAGTCATATACTTCAAATCCCTCTTATGTAGGTGAATTCAAGGGAAATGTGCTACAAAATAGATGGGCATGAGGGGATAGAAGGACTCCTCATCATCAGTACAGCACAGAGCATTTGCTTTCCATGTCCTCTGCTGTAACAAGAAAATGAGTTCCTGGTTTCCTACTTTCCTGAATTTTTGGTTCTAGTTTTTTGGGGGTTTTTGTTTGTTTGCTTGTTTGTTTGTTTCTGTTTTAGCTGTGCTGGAATTAGATTTAAACCTTTGGTTTGAATTTCAGAAGAGGGAATTAGTGACAAAAGAAATGCTGGCAATCCCCCTTCTTTGAGCTGCTGGAGTGAAGCAGGGTATGCCTTTCTAATTGTTTGAGTTTGCAGGAAAAAAAACCCCCAGGATTCCCAGCATGCTTTCAGGTCTGGGAAAGGGCCAGAGTCAGGAGTACCATGCCAACCCCATGTCATCACTTATTGGCAATCTGCCACAGCAGAAACTGCACAGTTGAAAACTGTTTGGTTACCCTAACAGTACATATTTTCTTGCTGGAAGGAGGCTCATCTCCTGTACTAAACATTTAGAAAAGTGCAACAACTCTAACCCTGCTATTTTTCTAAGTGGGAGGATGGTGAAAAAATAAAAAATATTTTTTCTATATAATATCCTTCCTAGAATGCCCCTGGGATCCTGGAGATAAGAACAAGAGAATAGCACTGTATTTACCCTTTACAGACAAGTGAACCAAAGTGTGACTAAAGTAAGGACTACATCCCAGAGAAGCACTGAGGATGCCACTTTTGCCAGGCAATTCCAGATGTGCAGTTTAAATGCTCAAGGAGTGGGATACCACAAGCATTTTCAAGCTCTGGGGAGTGATGCAGCTATTTTACCTCCTCCCTTGGGAACACTGTCTCATGAGCACTCTGTGCTGTGCCAGCACTGGTGCTTCAATCCTGACCAGGGATGTCACAGCATGCACACACAGTGGCCTTCGGGAGATTCTGTCCCAAAGGATGAGGACAAAGTGTGCACCTGGTTCTCTCCAGGGCTAATGGGCTCTCTGCACGCAGCCCAAGACTGCTGCCAGTCCAGAGGGATGTGGGAATCAGGGACACAGGGAACATTTCTCTGCCTGTCCTGAAAGCTCCTGACACCAGGAAAACACTGGTTTTAACACTGTTTTAGCTTTCTCCATCCAGGGAGAAAGCTTCCAGAGCTTTGAGATAGGCTTGGAAGCAACCAGAGTGTGAATTAGATACTAGTGTAGTTATTAGTTATCTCTTGGTGAAAAATGTATATTTGGGTTTTATATGATATGGATGTAAGTGAGGATTCAAAATGGTGAATTCTGAGTGTTGCCTCAGTTTCCCTTCTTCTTCACTCACTCCATGTTCTGCAATGCAGGGAGCACAAATTTATTGCATAGAATTAGCCACAGTGCAGATGTTACATGAACAAACAAATAATTAGTTATTGGTAATAAAGTAATAACAGTAGACATTTTAAGAAGATGGTGTAAAGTAATTGGTTTGCTTATCTTCTATAAATCCAGACATTTTGAGCCTCTCAGCTCTGTTGCTGGGATGTTTTTCAAGAGTGAAGAATCTGTGCCATCCTAGGCCCAAAACAGATGATAAGAGACAATAAACAACCTTTGAAGACCAAAAGCAAAGCCCCTCTGCCTCATTTGTGGGTGTGACACAGTTCATCAGGGGTTGCTCTACAAACCCACTCCTCTAGGGCTGCAGTTTGCTGAGATACCCTAAAACACAACTGCACAGCACCTACAGGGTTTTACCTGTTATAAGCAAGCCTTCAAAATGGGGGGAAGCCACACCTCTTGCAATCCTGAACCACCTGTGATCCTCAGCCCTGTTCACAGCTGCCTCCCTAGGGAAGGGCTTAGCCACAAGCACTCCTTTCCTGAAGTGCTGATGCTTTGAGAGCTGAAATATTCCCTGAGTGGGTAGCCAGGAGAATTATGTGGTAGCCAAGTGGTGAAAACATTTCCCTGAGGAGAGGATTCTGCCCACAGCCTGGAGGTGACTTGTGATGTACCACACAGCAGGAGATACTGATCTCCTCGCCTTTAGGAACAAAACCCAAAATTCCCCAGAACTGGCATGCACAGACCACCTGCCTAAGATGCTGTTGAGGCAACACAGCCTGAGACTCCACTGAAAATAAATCCATGAGCAGAGACTACACCTGGGCCATTGTGCAGTCACAAAATGCTCAGCTGGACTTTCCTGCCTTTCCTGCTGTCTGGAGCTGTCCCCTAGGACATTCCTCCGGGGCATGGACCTCCCTTTGTGCACTGTGCAGGCACTTTGAGCACCTGCATGAAGCTATTTCAAATTCCTCCCCTGGAAGTTTAGCTTCCTAAAATTTAAGTGCAGCAATGCTCAGCAGAGATGCTCTCAAACTCGCTGGTGGATCTGGGCCAACACTGCAGGTCCAGCGACAGGATCAAAATAAGGATTGAACTCAGGCAGTCAAAATATGAAAAGCAGATGCCTAAATCATGTTCTCATGCACAAGTCACAGACCAAGGTAAGTGCAGTAGAAACACATTGCCTTCCCTTCATTTTGCACAGAACAACCAGAAAGAAAAGGTGATTTTAAAATGTCAGGTGAGAATTTGGTGGTTGTTGTTGATCTCCACCACACTGACAGCCTTTAATTCAGCGTGTGTGGCAGCAAAGGAGCCCAGATCCTTTTGGATATTATTCCTGACACACTGCTTGCAAATATCTGGTCTCCAGGGACACTCCTATCTGATGTCTGAACCTTCTTCAGGTGGGAATTGCAGCCCAGGAATTTCATTACACATTCGTCTGTAAGGTTACAGACAACAGAGTGACTTAGTCCACGTGCCCCAGTAATGGGACTAAGAGAATCACGGAAAAAGGAGTAATTGACAGCATTTCTTCACACTCCTAGCCAGACAACATCTGTTCAAATTAGATTTTGTGAATTTGATGCTGTCTGAACAGCAGGTCTGGTCCATAAGCCACCAATAACCCTTTTTCCTTCCCCCTCCCTTTTCTAATGAAATAATCAGCTCTAAAACAGATTCCTTGGAAAAAGATATGTGCAAATGGATTTTTTTATGCCAAACAGGGCTTTACTAACCCCAGTAAAATCAACATGAGTATAAGGGACTGCTCATTGAAAGGTG
>VWYI01025815.1:0-88381 GCA_013399455.1 Anthoscopus minutus | reverse complement strand
TTGTGGGGCCCAGAACTGCACACAGCACTGAGGTGAGGCAGCACAAATGCTGAATACAGTGGATTCACCACCTCTTTTGACCAGCTGGTGTTGCTGGGTTTAATGCACCCCAGGATGAGGATTGCCCTCTGCGCTGCCAGAGCTCAGTGCTTGGTCACACTGAGCCTGCTGTGGGCCAGCATCCCCAGATCCTTTTGCAGGGCTTCTCTCAAACAACTCTTCTCCCAGTCTTAAAGTTGAGCCCAGTGTTACTCTGCCCTAGGTGCAGAATCCAGCGTCTGGACCTGTTAGATTGCATCCCCTTAATCATAATCCGGTGTCCCAATCTGTCTAAATCCATTTGCAAAGGGACCTTTTGTCCTTCAAGAGAGCCCACAGCACCTCCCTGTTTGTATCAGCAAACTTGGAGCATTCAACTCCTGCATCCATAAGTACATTGAACAGGACTAGTCCTGGAGCTGAACCCTGAGGAACAGCACTGGTGAGTGTCACCAGATGAAGCTCCATTCACTACAATTATTTGAGCCCTGGAATCCACCCAGCACACAGGGACACCACTCATCCCACAGCTGGACAACTTGTCCAAAACAAGTGTGAGGGACACTATCAAAAGCCTTACTAAAAATTCAGAAAAACTATATTCAGTGCCTTCTCTTCATCTATTAGGCTGGTGACATCATAGGAGGGTATCCAGTTAAATAGGCCTTTCCCTTTGCTAACCCATCCTGACTGTGTCTGATAACTGTGTTTGTCTTTAAGTGCCTTTCAATAACACAGAGTTCTCAATGGTTTTAAATGTTAAAATAATCTGATGTTATTTCAGGAAGAGGAGGAGAAAGATAATTCAGAGATGGATGAACAGATCCCAGAGGCTGAAGAAAGAATGGAGCATGAAACACAAGGGCAGACTGGGCAAGAAAATCTGCAGAGTGACAGTGCTGTTGAGCTGGCTGGAGAGGCTTCAGAAAGAGATGAGTCTAAAGAGGTAAATTAGGTGGAAGTGTCTGAGTTAAAAATTGCTAAATATGTGAATATGTTTTCAAGTTGAATACAGGGACTGCTGCTATAGTTTTTAAGAACTTACAAGACTGTATAAGACCTTAATTTATGCCAATAATTAATTTAAAAAAACCTTAAAGGCCATGTAGATACCCTTCATTTTCACTGCCGTAAACGTAAATTCAGGGTAATTGTTGAACTGTAGAAGTGGCTTGTCTGCTTTCCATAAGAATTATACTTGAAGTCATGAGCCATTGGTCATTCAGAACAGAATGTAGCAAAGCACTGCAGTTTAACATCTGGACTTTGTTTACAGTAGTTGCTATTTTTGGTTACACTTGAAATTCATTTTTTTTCTTTCAGGAAAGTGGAACTGGAGCTTCAAGTGCAAATCAGTCAGAAGGCCATGAATCCACACGCATGGCTCGGATGGCTTCTCAGAAGCAAAGCAGAAAAAATACACAGGTTCATATTTTCTTTTAAATTTTTGTTTAAATGGCTTAATATTAACCAGCAAATAGGCAGGACTCAGTTTCTCCTTGTTAGAACACTGTTCTCATTAGTGGTGGGTTACACCTCTCTCGAAGTTTAGGGTGTTAATTTGTTTCTTTTCAGAGTTTCAAGAGGAAACCTGGCCAGGCAGACAAAGAGCGCTCAATGGGAGATCACAATGAACACGTCCACAAGCGATTGAGAACCATGGAATCCAGCAGTGAAGCAAAGCAGGATACAACTCAGCCTAAACAAAACGTCGAGGAGGCTGATGCATTTGAACATATTAAACAAGGCTCTGAATACTATGATGCACAGACATATGGTACAGTGGTATTTCTGGGTGTAAAGAGTTGTCATTGCAGAATCAAATCCTGAAACACTCATGTTTGCTGTAGTTATCCCTGTTTGCTTTTTAAAGTTATGTTTAACAATCCTTGCTTTGGTTAAAGAGGCAGCGCCATTTTACTACAGGAAGTGCTGCTCTTTGGCACTCAGATTCAGACTAACAATAATACTTTTGAAAATACTGATTTGACTTACAAAAATGGATTTTATCTTAATAAATATCTGTACAATCTATTCTCTTCAAATCTTACTTCAGCTAATCAAGGCAGTAGCTTACTGACATGACTGCACAGCAGAGTGAAAGATAGAACAAGGGTTTGAACCTCAGATCCCTTCTAAATTCACTGTAACTGTATGAAGTGGCCTCAGAATGCAGCATTTTTTTTAACTTGACTACTTCCACTTTCCTCTTGACAAGTGTTGTCTTTGTGCAGATGTAGCTAGCAAGGAGCAAGAGAAACCTATTATGCCTCCTGAAGAAAAGGAAGAAGGAGACTGTGAAGATGCAGCAATGGAAGCAGAAATGCAGGATGAGGATCTCAAAGCAGTAGACACTGAAGAGCTGAAGCCAGAAAACAAGAAGTCTACTGCCACTAAACCTCTTGGTACATTAAATTAATAAGCATTCTAAATACATGCTGATATGGATCTTTAGATGTATATGTAGGTATTTAAATTTGCGTGTAGTAAATAATGTTTCATAAGGCTAAATGCCTGCTCTAAATTGATTCCTCTGCAGCAGTATTCTTACTTCTGCCTAGTAACCAGCATTAGCCTTTGCTAAATTGGGTGACAGAGGGGTTTGCTGCTTTATTTCAGGTTAATGGTCTCTGATCTTTATCCACTACTTTGAAGAAATAAAAAGCAAACACTTCCTTGCTGTTCAACACAGTGCCAATTCACTTAATTAACTGGCATTTAACAATGCATTCCAATGTCAGCACCATCAGCACCACATAACTCTAACGTTTTATGTATAACTAGCTTCTGTCAAAAAAACTCAAAAAAACCAACCAGCAAGAGGTAGAGGAGCTGATCTGAACAACATCTGGTGAGGCAGCACCAAACTCACCACCTTCTTTCTTAAGCGGGAACAAAAGTGAGCAGCTAACAGAAGTAGTTGATAGAGAAGATAGATCTGACTTGTCAGGCTCAGAGCCTCCCCACACAAAATAAGCAAGATAAAAGTATTTCTTGCCAATTGCAACAGAAGTTGTAATTTTGATGAGTCTAAGTAAATGACACCTTTGCTTGGAATTTTGAACAGTTTTCTTCTCGAACAACACAAAGCATGCCTGGAGAGGGGAGACGAGTTTTACAAGCCTACATTCTTGCTTTCCACTCCCTTGAGCTTTAATCACTTAAATTTCTTGCTAGACTCTTTATTTATCTTTATTTATCATGTACAGGTGTGCATGTAATTAGTCTACTTGTTTTTCCACATGATTCTCTATGTTCTGAAAAACTAGAGTCTTCAAAACATCTACAGTGTCATACTTCTCCTTTAAAATAATTCTTAAGAAATAACAGCACCGTACAGTAGAAAGAGTAATAAACTCTCTAGTCCGTCCCTTTATTTGTAAATTGATTTTTGATTTATAGAAAACTGTTCTGTTAAAAAATTAGCTAAAGATAAGCAAAGATTGCCATTTTTAAATCATGATTTTCCATCTGTTCTCAAATTACTTTGTACCTCCTATCACTCTGTCATAGAGGCTTTGAGAGTCAATTAATGTAGTTCAACAGTGGAATTGTCAGGTGTTAAAGATCTGTTAAGTGTTACTTTGTTTGCAAGAAGGTTACAAGAAAAAAAAACATGGTTATCTGTTCCAGTGAGTTGCAAGATGTATTCATTGCATTCCTAGAAAAAACGTCTTAAATTTGGGATTTCTTTTAAAAATAAAATGTCAGCTGCACTACAAAGAGTATGAGATGTTCTGTAAAACAGTCAAGATACAATATTGCTTCTTGTATTGTGTGTGATCCGTGAAGTCAGTAATTAGCTTTGTGGTTGTAGGACCGGGTGATGTAGAGCCAGAGCTCCAGACTTTTGACTCTGAGGATGTCAGTGACTCTGCACCAGAAAAATTACTGAAGGAAACTGAGGAGAAGCCAGAGAGAAGCAAGGACTCAACCATACACACAGCCCAGCAGTTTCTGATGGACATTCCCCAGGTAGTATACCCAGTCTTCTTTCAGCTACAACAGGAGAAACTGATGGTTTTACTTGACCTGTGTAAATGAAATTCTGTGAATGCAAAAGACTAGAATTACTTCCTTTTTTCAGCCAACACACTACCTTGCTATTAGTTAATATCAGAATGAAAAATAATACACATATACTGTTGTATATGCAGCTGAAAGATACCTTTAAAATTACTAGTTCTACCCATCCTTAGCATGAAAGGCACTTCTCACATAATGTTTTAAAAAGGTTTTGTTTTTCTAACTATAAAGGACTGTTTTGATTAGATCAATTTGCAGATAAAATGTTTGGGTAAAAGTGGAAAGCAGTGGGCACGGGTGGCCTGAAGATAACAAAAGGGTACATACAGAGTGATAAGAAAACTAGACATCACTGACTTTAAAACACCATTGTGGACAAAGAATCTGCCCTTATTTAAATTCATTAAAATATATTACTTCTTTATAAAAGCTGATTTCAGGTATTGTAGAACCTTGTTGAGCTTTTTATGAATGTCTCAATTCAAAAAATACCATGGCTTAGAAAATCCTAGAGCTTCCTGAAAAGTCCATGGAAAACTTGTGGTTTTCCAGTGCAAACTTCTGGGAAAAAGCACATTTTTATCATAAAGACCTATGGCATAGAAGCAGTTGGTGGTGGATAAGCAGTGCATAAAGTTAAAAATATTTTTAGTGTCTGTTTTTTTTAGAAGGATTGACCTTTCATTCCTACAGTATGGTGTCCTAAGTACACTTGGAGAGTGCTATTTTACTGTTTCTACACATAACACAGAAAAGATTGTGTGCCAGCTACACTGGGTATTTCTGTCTTAATGCCAAGTGTTGCAACCTTTTGGAAAAAGGCTGCTGAATGCAAGTATTCTCCTGTTTGAATAATTGTGGCTTTGGTCTTTTTAGGTTTTTCAAAGTGGCACACAAAATGTGAAACAGCAGAGGGAGCTCTTGCAGCACCATTTAAAAGGGAATGGAAAGGAGATGCTGGGGGGAAAAGTGCAGTTTCTTACCTTTCAGCAAAAGGAAAAGAAGTCCCCTATGTTCTTTCTCCCTTCATTAAAACGTGCAGTAGGTGACCAATGGGACAGCTGCTGCTTCTCGAGGAATGACAAGTTACTGGGACTATTGAGTATGGAGTCAGGGGCTTCTTTTCCTTAGTCTACAAGACTGCAGGTTCTGCAGACCATGTATTGCTCTTTGACCAAACTGGAGGTTTGTAAGTCAGGGACAGAGGCTGTCACTGAAAGCACAATGAAATTAAAAGAAGTATCCTAAAGCTTGGGTGTTCTTTAACAGATTGGCTTGTCAAATAATATTTGGCACCAGGTAAGGAGGATGATGTCATTCAGTCTTCAAGTGGTGTGAATGAAGCTTGTAAAAATATATAGTTAAGTGAAGTATACTGTGTTTTCAAAGATACTAGTTAGGTGTAGTGTTCAATAGTTTGGTTTCCGTTATACTGTCGATAAATCTGGTGTTTGTCAAGATAATTTAATTGATTTGTCTTGAAATTCTGTATTTTATTGTATTCATTGTATCATAGATGTGCCTAGCTTTTTTTTCTATACTGATTATATCTTATATGAGATATTTGTGCAGAGGTATTTACCCTTCACATACATGGAAGCTATTAAGAAAGATGGAGATTTAGAATCTTCATTTAGGTATTTGGGTATTTTTTTTTGTTTATAAGAATGAGAGCAATGCATTTATACTTTTTTTATAGTTTGCTATACTTTGGGGATCACCAGATGTGTAAACGTATTTTTCTGTCTCATAAAATCCTACCTCCACTTCTAGCACATCATTAGAGATCCTGAAGAGCTGAGAAAAGAACTTGAAAGGCAATTGGAAGCTTGGCAGACACAACAGCCTGGAACTCCAGAGGAGGTTTGTGATCTCATTTGAATGTAAAACTGTCATAAGAATCCTTCATTGCATTATTTCATCTTCTTTTACTGCTAAAAACTTGAGGAATCCAAGCAGGCTGGAATCTAAACACTCAAAATCACATGATGTTGATACTATTTTTGTTGTTATGTTTAACTTATTTTGAAAAACATACTACATTATTCTTGAAGCAGGATGCTGTTTCAGATGTTGTTTTGAATGTGAATGCAGATTGTCATCCAAGATGCCCTCGGTTTTAGCTGGTTACTGCCTTCCCCTTAGTGCACTGAGGTCTGGTTTCTTTCTTCAGACAGTGCTCCCCTACCTGTTTTGTTTTTCATAATTCACTTTTAATTTCTTTGTGTGATGTTGTAGGAGAAGGAAGCAGCACAACTGTGGCAGAAGTATTTAGTACTGACAGCTCCTCTATCACAGCAGCTTTGTGAACAGCTACGACTCATACTGGAACCCACTCAGGCTGCCAAGCTGAAGTAAGTTGAGTCTTTCTGAGGCTTCTGATTTCTTTAAACTCGTGGGTTTGGGGTGCTTTAGCCTCTGTAAAACTGCAGCTTTATGTCATTCTTGCATTACAGTAATTATTCCTGTTTGTAAATGCCTTCAATTTCTTTGTATGGGAAGATTAGGTTATTTTATGAAATGCAAACATGATATAGTAGAAGACACCCATCCTGAGGCTATTGCCTCCTAATTTTTTTTTCTCCTGTGCAACAGGTGAACAGTCAACTTCATCATTTGAAGTTAAGTCAAAGATTATGTTAAATGTCAAAATGTTTTATGCTGTTTATAACATTAAATTACTATTTTTTAAAGAGACTGAGACTCATTTCAAACTGGTGGAATGCAAATTCAAGGTCTGCCTTCCATTTTAGGCACCAAGATACAAACTTCTTTTAAAACTACTGAATCCATCTTACATTAAAAATATGGGGGATTTTTTTATCTATAACTAAATATCAGTATCAAAACTACTAATATTGGATTTATGCATTTTAAAAAAATTATTTGGTGTATATGCTGCAAAGGCCATGGATTTCCAGAATGAGATGTTTGCTGATAACCCCTATCACTATGGGTTTTTTCTCAACTTTCAGAGGAGATTACAGAACTGGGAAGAGACTGAACATGCGCAAGGTGATCCCATACATTGCCAGTCAGTTCCGAAAAGACAAGATCTGGCTGCGAAGGACCAAGCCCAGTAAACGACAGTACCAGATTTGCCTGGCTATTGATGATTCCTCTAGTATGATTGACAATCACTCTAAACAGGTAAAATAAAACCTTGGGAGAAGTATGGAGAAAGTACCTGTCATTGATACGTATGGGAATTACTGACTTGTGTCATGCAGGGCTGGTGGCTGCTGGAAAGTCTGGTAATTCCAAAGCAACTATTTTTCCAGTCCATGTGCTTGAACACTTGCCTAAAAGATCAGTGAGAAGTAGCTGAAAGGATGAACTGTTGAGTTTTTTAGAGGTGTACATATTTACTGTAAAATTACTTTTTGTGGTCTATAAAAGGCAGAAACTTCCTTACCTGACAGTTCATTGGAGCACTAAATATCCACTCATCATAGCCCACTTGTAGGTTTTTTATTAATTACAATGGTGTGTTTCCTTCTGAAAAGTTATTTATTTCATTAGCCTACCTATAGTGGTGTCTCTAAATCAGCTGAAGCCCTCAAACAGAACTAGTGTATCTTATTATTGCACTGAATTACATAAGACAGGTAAAAAGACAGGCAGTCTCTTTAATTGTCTTTCTGGATGATAAATCATTTCAGTACCATTCTTCATATTTCATACTGGGCTTTGAGTAAAACATTGGCTATGCTATTTTTGATGCAACTTTTTCCTTTAATAGCTTGCATATGAATCCCTGGCAGTTATTGGAAATGCTCTGACTCTTTTAGAAGTGGGACAAATTGCTGTGTGTAGGTGAGTTTATTTGAAGTCTTGACTTTTCTTCAGTATTTCAGAGCAGAATGTAAATACCAGTTTCATGCTGTAATTTCCTCTTCTTTTCTGAAGCTTTGGAGAGACTGTTCAGCTCCTGCACCCATTCCACGAGCAGTTCAGTGACCAGTCAGGGACACGGATATTGCGTCTTTGCAAGTTTCAGCAGAAGAAAACAAAAATAGCCCAGGTACACAAGAACGCCTCTAGGGCAACAGGTTTACCAATCTTTTCTAGACAAGATATCAGCAGCTTCATGGTTTCATAATCACTTTGTAAAACTTAATCGTTTTTTTGTATTTGAGAGTCTGATAGCAGGTTAGATAACAAAGAATAAAATGGTCATAATTTTGTAACAGGAAGAATGTTTTGGCACTTTTAGTTCTGATGTGTACCACTTTTAAACATTCACCTTTCTCTAAATTGGGTCTTAAAAAGTATATTGGGTACTGATGATGTTCTTAATTTTAATGGAGAGTATGAGATTAGATAATTTTGTTTCAAGCTGAAGCCAAAGATTTTCAGCCTAGAAACAGGATATGTATTTTCAATGATACCATTAATCTCATTAGCAGTCTACTGTGTTGATGGCTTTGCTAGCATTGGGAAAAAATAGATTCTGTTTGAAGGCTCTCTGAGGATTCTTTAGTTCAAAAGTACTTAATAAATTTAAAGCAGGAGTTAATACAGGAAAGTGCCAAGACCTGTGTCTGTGTTAGGTGGTCAGACTGTCTTAACATTTAAAACAGAGAGTGGTGTTCTTTGGAAATGTTTTCATTTTTTTTTATTTTTATGATGAGATAACTTGATTTTCTTATTTATTTCCTCTGCAGTTTCTAGAATCATCAGCAAATATGTTTGCTGCAGCACAGCAGTTGTCTCAAAATATTAATCCGGGTGAGTTTTTTTTGTGTTACTGTGCTTGTTGCCATGGCAGTGGAATGCTCACTACAATCCCAAAGTAGGATCCTGCCAGGAAGACTCCTAGGACTGAAACAGCACTTGCATCAGGGCTTTGGGTTTTGCTTTGTCAAAAGCAATGTTTGGTTGAAATTCAGCTCAAAACCCAAGCGACACCTACTTCATATTTGTCAATAATTCACTAAAATTTTGTGTAAGACTTTTTAAAAAGGTGTGCTGTGCCTGTCTCTGTTTACCTCCTGCTTGCAGACTGTGTTAAGGCCTAGACAGTGACAGCTTGGAGCATTGTCCAGCTTCCTAAGGACCCTGACTCTCTAGATACTTGTGCTCCTGCTTAAGAGCTTGAGTTCTTTAGGTATCCAGAAGCACACTGCTCTGATGAGGGTATTTGCTTCCTACCTACCTTTCACTGTCCTGCAACTTTAGGTCACGAGCTCCTTGAATTTCTAAGAAAAGCTGGAAGACTGCTTGTCTCGTGTCTGCCCCATGGTTTTAGTCTAAAAGATTGCTCTGTGATAGTTAAAAGCTTGTCATAGTGGCACCTGTATTTCTTAAAAGTTCTTATTGTTGAAGTACTCCAAGAACTGGACAGTCTGGGATTTATAATCCACAGCTGCTTTGCCACAGGGTGGCCAGGGCATCAAAATATTCTGAGAGGGAGCAGCATCCCTTTCTGTCAAACTGGGCAGGGATGCAGCAGCAATCAGCTCTTTAGGATTAGGGAGCTGGCAAGAGAAACGCTGTAGGATCCATCACATCTTTCTGTAAAAAGATGAAGCCCTGTCACATTTGGGGCCTGTCTGTGGAAGTGTGTTCTGCATCCCTCTGTAACAATTAGGATGTGTATTCCTGACTGTAATTACTGTGATATTATGTGTAATTAAAGGATGACAGATACATAACTTAGAATGTACCTCTAAAGGGATGTATCTGACTCTCAGGGCAGCTTGGGTCAAGTAACATGTCTCCAGAAATGGTTGGTGCTGAGGAGCCCAGCATGGGTGCTATTCTGAGGTTTCAGGAGGTTCACATCAGACTAATTGGATTGGCTTGACTGTGTCTCCGAGCCTATCTTCTGATTTAGTTTCTTCCAAAAATAACCCATTTTGGGACAGTCCAGGATGGAAGTCAAGCCTGTTAAAAGTGGGCACAGCAGAGAAAAGCCTACAGATGGACCCATAGCTACCTGCTTCTAGAGGAACTGATTTGAGCTCTATGTCATTGCAGTAGCTGGTGCTCTACTGAGCTAGTGGCTGGACTCTTGCAATTCAGCCAGTATTTAACCCCTAGCATAAACGACAAGGCTGTGACCAAGTCTGTTTGATATTTTCTTGACTTTCATCCTTGATTATAGTACTGATGGATGGTGAGGGTTGTCTGTATGTTGTGTGACACCCCCCTTGCCTCCATTACTTTCCTTGTTGACTCACTAGTAACTGCAGCTTAACATTAAGTCACAGAATTCTATTTGATTAAGAGTTAATTTCCTTAGGAATACTCCTTTTTCCATTATAACCCCAGGGCAAACAGCAAAATAGGGGGTTTTGCCTTTTAAATGGATTACTCTGAACTTAGTGGAATTTTAAATGTTCTTTGTGCTCAGAAACAGCGCAGCTGCTTTTGATTGTATCTGATGGAAGAGGCCTTTTCTTGGAAGGCAAGGAACGGGTGACAGCAGCAGTTCAAGCAGCTCGGAATGCCAATATCTTTGTTATTTTCGTGGTGTTGGACAACCCTAATTCCCGGGTAAGCAAACAAGGGAGAAGTATTCAACTGCAGTGAATGAGAAACCGATACAAATCTTCTTCTTGTCTTTTATAGTGCCATACAGCTACCTTATCTTTTGTAAAGGTCAGAGATACTGAACCCAATTTCAATTTTCCACATCTGTCAGATCTGCTATTTCTTCCTACTCTGCTTCTTATCTTTTGTATTCAAAAAAGAATCTCGGCTTCCATGCCACAGAAAGGCTAAGAGCTCCCATCTTCAAACAGAATGGTTGTAGCTCTTGGCCACCAGGGAAGCAGCTGGCAGGTTGACAGATTGGGAGTTTGAGAGATGCTTTGTTCCATCTCAGCTCTGATTCAGCTTGATGATTTCTGACAGCAGTCCCCAACTGACATGACAGCTGGAGCCAGTATGAGATTAAACATTGGACAGAAGGGAGTATGTGAGAGTTATTTAGTGCCTCTGTTGGGAAAGCTGAGTCCTGCATCTGGTAATGGGGGAAGAAAATTTCAGATATCCCTGAAAGCCAAAATATCTGGGACTGTTTCAGGAAGGCTCTGTAGGTGCATAAGTGAGCAAACATAAGCCTGATAAAGACTCTGATTTTGTGTTTAGTGTTTTCCTGTATCTTTCTTTTTGCATAAAAAAACTCATCTACTATATTTACTGTTGAGAAACTAACAGTTCTCCTGCTGACAAATAGCTGAATGGTTCTGATGAAACCTGGCTGTAGTATCAAACAAAAATTCTGGGTGTTTTTCATAAGCTTTTTTTCCTGGGAAAAAAAGGTGTTTTTCATAACCTTTATTAATTTCTGAACTGCTACACTGAGCAACTAATAAGTTACTTTACAAGAAGCAGAGCTGGAGTTTAATCTGATTTTTGTCTTCGTAGTATTTGTTGAAATACTATGAAGTTGCTAAAGAATCTTCTGTTAGAGCATTGCACAAATATGAGTTGAACTCAGCACTAAAGAGCTTACAGACTCTCGGGAAGGTATCAATAAAACAAAAAGTGCCAACAGTAAACTCAAGTCATAAAATGCTAAGAAAAGACAGAATTTATTTACAGAATTTGATATTGCAGAAGCTTAAGCTGAGTCTCATCTAGCCTATAATTCATGGATTAGTACACTTTTATCTAAAAGGGCAAAAGCATTTAACTGATTTATGTTCAGCTTCTGATCTGATTCACCACTGAACACTTAGAGCCTTTAATCTTAGAAGCATTTTATTAACTTTAAAGGGAGAAAATTTTAAGTACTTAGAAAATAGGGTAAATTCTATCAGTAGTCACAGAATACATGTGTCATTTAGTAGTAACATCAATACTTTTTTTTACAGGATTCTATTTTGGACATTAAAGTACCTATATTCAAAGGACCTGGAGAATTGCCTGAAATCCGGTCTTACATGGAAGAATTCCCATTCCCGTTCTACATGATCCTTAGAGATGTGAACGCGCTCCCAGAAACTCTGAGCGATGCCCTCAGACAGTGGTTTGAACTGGTGACTGCCTCTGACACTCTTTAGACTTTTTAGACAAGGTCAGGACCATCTGATTGCTGCTGCTGAACTGCTGAAATACAAGAAACTGCATTTCATGGAAGAGGTCATAAAGCTCTTCCTAACTGGGATTATCCTGCGGGAGCTGCCCTGGTAGGGGCAGAGACTGTAAGAACAGAATGGTTTGGCTGCATCCTCCCACGTGTGTCAGAGAATAATTATGCAATGGTGAGACTGTCTTCTGCTATTCCCACAAGTAACATAAAACTTGTCTTAACTTCTCTTGTAATAACCTATTACCAAAAAAAAAAAAAATCCATTTGTAATATTAACAGAGGCAATATTTCTGCTGGTTCCTCCGTGCCGTAAGTAAAACTGGTCTTGTTCCTGGGAAGGCATTTGTGCATTAGAAGTTGAGGTGTCTTGCAAATAAAGCCTTCTTCAGCATCACCCAAGTGGAGGAGCCTCTGGGAAAGGAGTGGGGAGCAGAGGAGGCAGATGGTTTTAATCAACAACAAAAAAAGTACTTGAGTACTTGGAACTATTCTGCGGTCATAACACAACCTTTTTCATTATTGCTGATTTTTGCCTAACGATAGCAGTGGGAAGTTTTCTGAATCATGCCATATGCTGATCCCTGCCTTACCACTTTACACTGTGAAGTTTGCCCCTGTCCGAGGCAGGCGTTGGGGATGTTTCATAAATCCGGTGTCTTGGAGCACGGGCGCGATTTTTCATTGCAAAAGCTATGCATCTTGTATCATCTGTACTAATAAAGAGAGGTACCACACTTTGTAATTACGACGTCTGTGCCTTGAATTGATGAAAGTTTAAGCAAACCGATCGGCCATACCCCGGCCCGGCCCTACCCCGGCCCGGCCAGCTGCGATGACGCAGGAAATGGCGGCCTTGGCCCCGCCCGTGCGGGGCGGGCTCCGCGGCCCCGTGGCGGAGAAGGGGCGGAGCCGCGCAATGGCCGCCGGGCGCCTCCCGCCGGGCGCTCTCACTCTCAAGCAGGTACGGGCGGGCTGAGGCAATCTGCGTCTTGTAGAAACGATGGGGAAGTCGGTGGTTGTTTAAATATCCCTCGATATCCCTCGAAGCAAAGCGCCGAGGGTGCAGCTCGCAGCACTGTCCTGGGGCAGCGGGCACACTTCCCTCTCTCCTTGCCAGTTCCTGAGGCGGCAGCAGGTCCTTCAGCTATACCGCAAGATCCTGCGGGCCATCCGGGAGGTCCCTGAGGAGCAGGATCGCCGCTACTTAAAGGACTGGGCCAGGGAGGAATTCAAGAGAAACAAGGATGCTACAGAAGAGGTGAGGATCGGGAACCCGCAACTGATTGCCTGCCCTCGGGAAGGGTCACTTCACTGTCCTGTCCTTTGGCTTGGGGATATTTTCTGTAGGTGTTACTTCCAGACTGGTGAGAAATCTGTTACTATTGCTTCATTTATGCGAAGAAATAATCCAGCATGTCTAAATATTATCACCCCTCTTAGCAGTAGTAATGTTTCTCAAATTTCCAGAGAATAATCTGGAAATAAAAACCTAAAACACAAGTACTCTGCTTGCTCAAATCACAGATCAGGAACACCATATCGGATAATAATGCTAACTAACATAAACTTAGTAATGGTTAAGCTTTTTATAGCTTTTTTTAAAGTTTTAATTTCACCTATATTCAAGCAGAATACAATCAAATTGAATGGTTTGGAATGCAAAGCAAGTGTGAAAAGAAAACTTCACATTTCTTGTACGTCTCCTGTCTTCTGCTTCCTAGTTCTTTTCCTAACCAGCACCTAAGGACTTGGTGGCTGAATTATGCAGACAAAGCCTTAGTAGAGTCCTTAATCTTGAGAGAAACCTGCTTCTGCTCTTTAAAATCCATCTCCATAATGCTCATGTGCCATTCTCACTACTCTACTGGCTTGCAAAGACAGTACACAC
Organism: Anthoscopus minutus; assembly: GCA_013399455.1. NCBI lineage: Eukaryota > Metazoa > Chordata > Aves > Passeriformes > Paridae > Anthoscopus > Anthoscopus minutus. Next base: position 74,384 of record VWYI01025815.1, on the reverse strand, counting down.
ATAGGCGTAAAGGAAACATTGCTAGGAGTTTGAATCCTGTTATAAATGGAGTTTTAAAGCAAAGCCACAACCAAGTACCTTGTTAAGGAACTGGAGAAAATGAATCAGTTTATTTACCTGGTTTTTAACTGTCTCAGAGACAGCACTGTTATGTTACACAAAGAAGTAAATTACAGTAGTGCCAGTAAGAATTCTATGTATTGTAATGCATTAAAATTCTGCGTGCTTGTGTAAAACCTGTGCTGTGTACAGATGTACACAGTTCTTTAGATTCCATTGTGTTTTACAGGATGCAATCAGGATGATGATTACTCAAGGCAACATGCAACTTCAAGAACTTCAGAGAACACTTAAGCTGGCAAAATCCTGATCTTCATGTTGTTGACAGTTGGATTTTTATCTACTGCAAATACGCAGTGTTTTTTCCAGAATATGGTTATAGTGGCAGCCTTTGCTGGTCACCTGGTAATGTTTGAAGAGGGAATCTACCACAGTGGGGGTTTTGTTTTTTCCCCTTCCCCATCCATTTCTCAGTTTGGCTACCCTCAGAAGTGGAAATCATATTGGCATCACAAAGGATACTAAAGAACTGCATGGATGATGCAGCATGTGCTTCAGGAAAAGCAGAAAGCACCAAAAATTACAACAGCTGTGTTAATGCCAGTGCAATGGAAAATAAATATATGCTAAATTATTTTGTCTGCTTTTTACAGTGGTAGCTGTAATTGGTGATATTCACTGTGACAGCTCTTCATGTACTGTGCCGAGGATTTTCACCAAAATTTGTGATTAAAAAAGAACTTTGAATAAATAAATTGGCCCAGAACAAACAAACATTGAAGAAATGTTTTGTGTGTAGGTGTTGATTTTCAGTAGTAGCTGAATAAAACTTAGAAGGGGAGGTCTTTATTTATGAAAATAAAATGGGAGATTTTAGCCCCAGAGATGTTTATTATCAAGTACCTTCAAACTAATATTTAAAAGTCAATATATAAAGAAGAATTACAGGTAGAAAATACTAACTGCAAAAGCTGTGGTTTGTTTATTCAAATGCTACACTACTTCACTTCTAATTGTTAGCTTGCAACTGTTCTCACTTTCCTTAAGTGCAATGTATCTTTTTTTTCCATATAATTTAAAAATGCCTGGGGATTTTCTCCACATAACTAGACAAGCAGCAGTAGATGGATGCCTGTATATTTTAGGTTGTGATTCCAAGACATGCAGGATCTCCACTTCTCTCCCACTCTACTATTGTAGTTCCATTAGAGAGCACCCCTGATTTTCAAGGTGGTTTTCTGCAGAGTTGCTGAGCTGCACAAACTGGCAGCAAGTCTGGTAAGTAGGTTTCACCACTGGCACCAGGGAAGGGACAGGACAGAATTCAGGCTACAGGAGGAATGACCCCAGCTGGGAGCTGGGTTCAGATCTATATAGACTGAAAGCCTCTGAGCTTCAATCAGTCAGTGAAAAATACGGATCTAAAAACACTTCATTAAAAATGGACATTTTGTTAACATTTTCTGGTAGAACAGACTGACAGAACATTTTAGTGTTGGGGATTTATTTTTCATGTTAAGAGAAAATGCTGCTTAGAAAGGTATTTTGACTGAACAGCCATAACCAGTGTTGGCTGTTACCACAGTAGCCTTCCCTTCCCCTTCAGCCAGTACTTGGATTTCTGTTCCTTAATCAAGTGGCTTTACCCTGATGCCTCACCATGGCGCATTCTTTCTGGAGCCTGGAGCCTGCGTTACCCCTTTGATTCCCAGTTTGTACATTTCTAGGCTGTGGGCATGTAATCCAGAGCTAGGATTGACAGGCAGGGCCCTGGACAGATGCTGACCTCTTGAGTGCTGCTGCCCTTCATCTCCACTGCTCTGTGGGCTTGCCAAGATAAAGGTGCCAGCCAGAAGCCTTAAAGAGTCCAAGTACATGTAGCCTGTGAGGGTAAGTAAGTTTACCTGAAGAGAAAGGTAGGTAGATCACACCTGTTTTGTAAAGTCCTTCACAGTTTTGAAGAACAGAGGGGTATAGGAAGGAATTAGCAGAAAATGCTTCTCTTTCTTTTACCATACACTCACTGACTTCAGAGAACCTCTAATATCAGTAACCTGCAGCCTGATTACTGCCTTAGATTACTTGATAATTACCTGGATTTACTTAAATTACTTGGACGTATAAGTGTGGTCCAATGTGGTCTGTATGGGAAGTAGAGCTAAAGCCAGAGCCTCACCCTTGTGCTTGGGCAAGCTCAGGAGTGTGTGTGTGTGATCTGTGCACAACTCAGCCCTGTGCCTGTGACTTTTGAAAGGGGCACCTGCACCAGCCAACAGAGCACTCAGTCCCTGCAGCCTCACAGCTGGGGAGGTGTTTTATAACCACAAACAGAAAGCTTAGAGGTTGAAGTCCAATCTTCTTTCCCTTCTGAATCAAGTGAGGGGACTGTGTCAGTTTTCTGTGGCTAGAAAATGTTGCACCACACATTTCTGAGCAACACTTACTTTAATTGCTTGGCAAAACATTAGCTTCATCCAGGTGATACAAAACTTCAATAGCATGCTTCTGCATTCCTACTGTAGCTTAAACAAAACTGTAAACAAACCAAAGTGTCTATATTGGACTACAGAAGTCAGAGCAAGAAAACTTTCCATAGCTGCAGATACACTTCTCTTGTCGTGATAGTGCATTAATAGGAAATTGCAAAATACTGTTACATAATATGACTTTTTTTGCTTTATACATCTGCTAAGAAGACAAAAGCTTAATTGCTAATTAGTGAATGGCATTCTTCAACACTGTAAAGTATTTGTATTGATTTTAGAGCTCTTTAGTACAGAAAAAAAGTATTTTTCTCCTTGGCTTAACAGTACCATCCTGTATTGGAAGTTCTATCACAATCTGGTAAGTAAACTTACTTTTCTATCAGAATCTGGTGGAGCCTTCTCAGAGGTATAAGGAGGAAACCCTAAAGGGGTGCAGATGCAGTAGTTACAGTGCCTTGAGATTATCTGGAATCTGTCAGTGTGGACAACATTGGTCAATGAAACCAATGAAATGGTCTGGTTTTATAAGAAAACACATCAATAAAACTTTTAAAATGTTGAGTGCTGTTTTCTGGGACTGTTTGTACTAAACCTGTGAACTCACCAGGGCCTGGTCTCCTTTTTCGAGACAGAAGGGAAAAAACCAGAGGAGGAATCATTCAGAGGAACAAAGGTAGACAGTCTGGACAAGGTGCCTGGGAAAAAATCCTGTCTGCAGAAAAAGAAACATTTGAATACAGGGAGTCAAGCTTTCACTTCTCAGATAAAGAACTTTTTCAAGCTTCTTCAACAGCAGACAATTCAGCCATTTCCTGCTTGAAGGAAAAAAGATTTATATAAACATTGAACCTAGCAAATAGACCACGGTTACAGTAAAATACTTGCCACCCATGCCCTAAACAAGCTCTCAGTCAGATTACTGGAGTACAGCCCCAACAATAGGGTAATCACAAGTAGCTCTGCAAGCAGGACACCATTAAAAAAAGACAAATCAGATTTAGCACTTGTTTTAGTAATGGAAAACCAAGAGAAAAGCAAAGTCGTAGCTGAAGCTCTGTACCTAATGGGATGAGTGGCCTTAGCATCTTGCACTACAGTTGTCCGCCCTCTCCCAGCTGGATGCCTGCATCTGTCACCTACCTGGGCTTGTAACTGGAGTGGCTTCTTCAACTTCTCTCCAGTGAATAGAGAGAGGCCCTGGGAGTATCTAAAATAGGATCAATAGCCCTTCATCACTAAGTAATTCTTTCAAAATCTTTCAAACATCTTTGATTTATTTCAGTACTGGTATCACAGCATGTTTACATGTGGCATACAGTAGAACCCTCTAGTATGTGTACTGTGTGGAAGTAAGGGAATTCACTTTTCAGAAAGCAGTTTTGGTTATTAATGCAGTTTGGTTTCAAGCAGCATCTGGAAACTGAGAGTGCAATATTGACAGACTCTTGGAAGTAACAGAGAAAGGATCTAATCTGCAGCATCTCTGTTAACAATACATATTTTTGCATATGAACTCTCCTCAGTTATAGAGTTTCCAAAGTTATCTCTACTCCTGAAATAGAGTGTTGTGTTTGGATGTAACAGGCACTACAAATATCTATCAATATTCCAAATTCCCATACAGCAGGTTTCAAAATGAGTCCTGTTGCTTGATTACCTGCCTGGCAGGTGCTAGCTCTCTTTCTGCACCTTAGTCCTTAATTTGCTCAACTCCTCTTCCAAGCATTTGATGTGCTCCTTGAGCGCAGCTTTGTCTTGCTGCGCTCTCTGGTTCGCTTGGCACCGGGCTTCTTCTATCTTCCGTTCGTACCACTTCTCCATCTGCGTGGAAACGGCCTCGAAGAAGTACTGGGTTATCTCCAGGGCCTGGGAGGTGTCTCTGAGGGGAGGGGCAGGCGGGGCCGAGGGCTGCTGCTCCTGGCCCTGCTGTGCCCCAGCGTGGTGCAGAGCTTTGTGCCTTGGCTGCCCACTTTTGCTGGACTTTTTTGTTTGAGTTCCTTTGTCAATGAAGTGGCTGCTCTGTGGTTCAGTCTTTGCAGGTTCAGTCACTGGCTGCAAAGCAGCTTGAACTTTAACATGTCTTAATTTGGAGCTTGAAAGCTCAGAGGAGGGCAGCTCCTGCTGGAACCTGGGGAACATGCTGGCACTTACACCTCTGTCCTTTGGCCTGACATCTTGAGCAGGGGCAGAAGAAGAAACTGGTCCACCAGCCACTACCTGTCGCTCTGTACCTATAGAATAAATTATAGACAATATATTAAGAAAATCTCTGGGTATTTATTTCAGCACTCAGAAGACCTGAGTTTTGATAAATGCTGGGGTTTTGTCTGTACATTGTACGGGCTTATATTATTTTATCACATCTCCATAGTCAGGTGATGTAATCATTAAAGGAGAAAAGCTGGCCAGGCAGAGAGATGCTGCATTGCAGCTGTGGGGCTACAGATGGACAACAGGCATAGGACATACATATTTGCCAAAAATTCTTCACTGTGAGGCACTGCCACAGGTTATACAGAGAAGCTGTGGTTGCTCCATCCTCAGAAGTGTGCAAGGCACGGCTGGATGTGTCTCTGAGCAACCTGGTACAGTGGAAAATGTTCCTACCCGTGGGAGAGAGGTTGGAATGAGATGATCTTTAGGGTCCCTTCCAATCCAAACCATTGTGATTCTGTGATTTCATCAGGACATGTAACAAGTATCAGTCTAGATTTCCAAAATTATGTCTGCTGATATTTACAAACTTCCTGCTTCTACAAAACAAAAGTCCCAGTAGTTTTAGAAAGGTCACACATTTCTATTCACTTTTGAATTGTTCCAATGCAGAATAGTTCACACTCAAGCACCACAAGATCTCTTATATGCCTTTCTATTTGATAGGGCATCGATGTCTGTTCACTTTGCATAGTGATTAGGGGACATATACATTGTATTTTACAAAAGCCAGGGCTCAGATAGCTGCCTACTTGGCTGTGGACACTTGGCCCTTCTGCACATTTCCTTTTTTTTTCCTCAGAAGCTTCCAGGACCAAGAGTTATTCAAAGCACCCAAAGACTTCTACTTCAAAGACATAGTGGAAGCATCGGGAACAGTCAGTGGAGTTGCACCCAGCCACCTCTTAAAATATTCCCAGTGGCTGCCTTGAAGTGTATTCAAATCCCAAGACATTAGGTATAGGGAGGGGGGGAAGGCACACCACCAGAATTATGTAGTATTAATAATACAAGTACCTCTCAGTTAACGAGCTTGCCCTTGAATGGATATGACAGTTAAGTACCTGTCGTGGCTGTACCCAGTGCTCCATCTTGTTTAACGCAAAAGTGTTGCCCAAAGCTTTGTTCTGGCATCTGGACTCTGCTCCTTCCCCCATCTTCCAAGAGGCTATTTGGAAGTGTGATATAGGAATGCTGGTGGGAGCCCTCTGGCTGCAGCACAGGCTGGTTGGCTTTACACTCCTTGGCACTGTGGGGGTTGTTGTCAGTATCCAGAGTCTCAGTGAGAGACTCACAAGTGGACAAAGTTGATTTTGGTCTTGATGACCTGGAATCTCCAGAAAGCTTGAGCTCCAGATTCTGAATCTTCAACAAGCACCAGGTCTTCAGCTCATCAACCAAGGAAGTCTATCAAAAAGAGACTGTAAATTACATGATCCTATAACGAGATCCTATGGTTCCTAGGCTGCTGAGGACATGTGACAGGGACAAAGAGAAGCAAGATGGATATCTGTGGGCTTAGACTCCCTGTTCAGATGTGCATGCTGCCACTGGGAATATTTAAAGGACTGAAGATCAAAAAAGGTGGAGAATTATGCACTAGCTTATGAAAGGCAGTCTCTTTAGTCCAAGCTATCACCTCTTAGATACGAATATGTTACTTCCCATGCAGCTCTGAGTCCTCTATCACAGATGATTTATTTAATTATATATATAGTCAGTGGTTTCTAAGTGCAAGGAACACCACATAGACATTTTTAAGTGCAAAATTCAAATTAGACACTTCTGAGGAACAGCTTTATATTACCAACCTTTGCTTCTCTGTTCATTCAGTGATAAAGTTGAGTCCCCCACTAAATGATAAATCAGTAATAGATTTCAGATTACACAGATGCTTAATAAGTGTCAGCTGCAGATACATTTAAGTAATTGAAGATAGAAGTAGCTCTTTTCACCGTTGTTCATATGACATCATGAGTTTAGGTCAGGCCTTTCTAGGCACAAGGATGTTTAGTCAGTGTGTTTAGTAAAGCCAAATCTTGTTTTTTCAGATGTGTCAATTAGATCCAACTAAGCAGAAACAGCTGACATCACTTAATTCAGTTCACTGATTTATCACTCCACTGTCTAGTGTCTTAAATGGAGGAGATTATAAGGAAATGGAGCACAAGCCTAAATGTTCAGAAGCCAATAAATTCTTATGTCTCTTATGAAATAAAAATTACAGATGTCTTAGTTTGGAGAAGAGTCTTTGGTGGACATTAGACCTAAATATTTTTATTAGTATCCTATGCAAGGATTATTACAGTTGTCAGTCTTTTTACATAGATTTGGAATGGTTTTACAAACACTCATGACATTTTCCTAGCACAAAGTGTATTTCTCAATTCTTGGAAGAATACCAATAATAAGAAAATTAACTGTATTTTAAATTCACCTGTGTGAATGGAGAAACACAGCTTTCTAGAACAGCAGGTTTGAAATGGTGAGTTTTTGCAGAAGCTGGGAAGGCAAGAGCTGGATCTCTATGGGAGCAGTTTTTCTTGTACTGCTGGTGGAACAAGCATACAAAAAAGGCCTTTCCTACTGGCAGTAATACACAGCTTGGACATGGTGCTGTGTTGCTAACATCAGAGGGAAGAACTTCAGCCTTCCTCACATAGAGAAGGGAGAGATTCCTAAGGCCCACAACCAAATGGATGAGAAGGAAAAGGAACAACACAGATCTTAGCCTTTTTTACTATTTGGATATGTTCCTGCGTATATCCTCTAATGAAGCCAAAGCTGAAAGCACAACTGTGAAAAATTTAGTGCTGGAAATTTTTGCAAATCACAATGTTAGAAAAATGGTATTTTGTTGTAGATCCCACACTAGAGACAAACCAAATTAAATAACAGCAGTGGGACTGGATTTCACATTCCTCATTTCTAATGCAAAAACTTCATAAATTTGGTTTAGTGACTAAGATGGTAGGTAGGAATAATTTGGTCTTTGAAGTTCCTTTACCTGTTTGAACAGATGTGACACATCTCTGATATCTTCTGCCTGCTGGAATGAAACTCCTGAGCTGCCCTACCAGGGGATGGACTCAGAAGGAGCAGCCGTTTCAAGCCCTACCTGTCGCTTCTCCCCCTCACTCTTTTCCAGTTCTGTGTGCTGCTGCAGGCGGTGAAGGCACTCTGTCCTCTCTGCTGACAGTCGCTCGGCCATGAGCTTGTCCAAAACTCGGAGCTGTGGGGAAAACACTGTTCAGCTGAGATCATAATGTTAGAAACCAAACTCCCATCTGTGAACCCTGTAAATCAAAGTACAGCCTGTCTTTCAGTCTTCATTTCTAGGCATGCTGCCAACTACAATTAGATAGATGTAGCTTGCAAAGAGGTTCAATCACAAAATTACTAATGAATAACTATTAAATTAGAAATAAAAAGTAATTTAGAGGATCTTGAATCTCAATGCATACATAATTCAGCAAGAGGGATTTTGACAATTATGAACTAACCAGTCTTAGGACTGCTTTCTTTCCCTCTTAATGGCTCAAGCCCTTAAGATTCATTGTCTAAAGAAGCACCAGAAGCCACTTAATACATTAAATGTGTTTTTTACTCAAGAAAAAACTAGTTTGCAATCAGTTCCCAGTGGAATGTCACAGTTCCCTGGACTTGAGTATTAGAGTTCAGGTTTGCTTTTACAATACAAGAAGCAAAAAATGAATAATTACAATGAAAATAAATATTAATTAAGTTTACAGTAAGTTTCTAAATCATACAGGCAAGCAGAACTTCAGGTCATGTTCTTACTTGATGTTGAGTTTTGCTTTCCATTTGGCCCAGCTTAATATTCATTTTATCTTGTACTGTCCCAAGCTCAGCTTTAATCTCTTCCACTGTTGCCTCCAGCTGATTCTCCAGTTTATTTATCAGGGGCTCACAACGACATCCATTTATGGGTGCCTGAAAGCAGTGATGATGACACATTTACTTGCTACACCCCACCACCCTCTTAGCACACTTGGAACATTACCATAGCCTCCTTCAGTCAGTCTTGGGTTCTTCTATCCCATGTACTGTACCTCTCCCTCCTGACAGTATCCTACAGCAGCTGAGCAAACGGGCTGTTAATTGAAAAGGATTGATCTGATGTGTAAGGACATACTCTAACACAGCAGTGTTGATTTCACAGGGGCTACGAGCAGCACTGAGCTCAGATCCTGTGTGCTGGCTGAGGGAATATCACATCACAGGCCCACACCCTGTGTCTCAATACTGTAATTCTCAATAGTAAAAAGAAAACCAGAAAACCAGTTTTGTGGATGCATGTAGGTTGTGTGCATTTGCTTTTTAACCTCATGCCAATCATGTGCTCTGTCCTTTGTCAGTACTGGCAATGGCAAGGCCTCACTGCTTCTGTTTGCCCTCACCCTCCTGGCATTCAGCAGCCCCTTTCTGCCTGCCTTTGACTCATGTGACACCATCCCATGGCCCCTCTGCAAGGGCAGCTGCAGTGACCACATTTAAATCTCTCAGGCAGATGGTCACAAAAGGCTCTCTTAAGCAAGGACAGATAAACCTCATGAGTTTCCTCTGCAGCCCAGAGGCAGAAACTGGCTCCTTCAGGGGCTGTGCCAGTAGCCCAAATCAGCTGCTCTGAATCTGTCTGCAGAGGAGCCTCCCTCTCTTCTTTAGCCCTGCAGCAGTGTTTCATAAATAGGGGGTCATTCCTTTGGCAGGGAAAGGTGGGTGGTTTGCCGAGTACTAAAGAAAGCTTCAGAAGTACACGTACTTCAGAAATTATGTTTGCTATTCATGGCCTCAGGGCATCAACGACAGACAAGCAAAAAAGAAAAGGAGAGAGGAGTATCATGTATTTCAAGAAATACTGTGTGGGAGTCTAGATCTATGAAGCTAATCTTTGTGAACAGATCAGATTTGTATACAAGTCCTCTCTACTTTCTGCACCTCTGTGCTCCTTCGTAACTTTAATATATGAAAGGTTCCCCAGCCTTCCTGATGTTGGCTATAGGCCCCTGCCTGGAAATTTCTCAGACATTACTTGGAGAGGTTGGAAAGCAGTAAACAGCCAGTAAAACCTTTGAAGTCTGACTAGAATGGTCTTCAGAATCTGCTGAAATTCTGAACTACAGGAATGGACTGATAAAAGCTGATGGATGGATGTGGGAAACTAAGGAAATGACAGACCTTCCAGGAGTACAAGGGGGCAATATTAAGAAAACAACAATACAGATGTCTACAGGATAATTTAATGACTATTTTTATGCTTTCTTATAAATGTCTACTGGTAATAAATTGTGTAATAAAGTGATTAAAATATTGTTCTCCAAACTGGCACAAACAAATGCACGTGGCCTGGTAGCTCCAGGTTTCTTTGTTCACCGGTTTCCATAGGAATCTTTCTCCCAGTAAACATACCTGAGAAGACATGTTGCAAAGTCCAGAAATAATTAGAACAAAATCTATTGAGCTTACTCAACCTCTTGGTTTAGGTAGTAAGCTTTTCATGCCTCACATACTGTTTTTCCTTGGAAAATTTCTTTGCATCTGTGCTGTCAGAACTCTTAATGTTTCAAAGTATATAATGAAAGTTCTCATGTCATTTCCAATCACTGTTCACCCCTTATCCTTGCAGATCAAAACTACTTAAGTATGTCTTCTTTAACAGGCACAAAACCAGCTTATTGTTTGCCAGACTTCAGGCCAAAATGCAGCTGAAGCCCAAGCAAGAAAAACCCAATCCCAAGTCATGATTTCATGCCCCTGAGAGTGCAGTTAGTGGAGCATATTTTCTATCCATTACCTGTGTCCCAGCTCCACAGGCTGCTCGCAGTGTCTCCCTCTGTGAGGGCAGTGGCTCACCTGCATCACCTTCCCATCCTTTCCTCGGTAGAGCGTGTAGAGCTGGTAGGCTCGGACCTCGTGGGGAGGGGGTGGAGAGGAGCAGTGGTGTTTACTTCTGCGTTTAGGCACGTTCTTCTGGGGCTGAGGGAGTGCCTGCTGATCAGCTGGGGAGATGGGGTCCGAGAGCGCTGAAACCTGCATAACATACAATGTTTTGCCTACATCAGCACCTTGGTAAACTATTGCTAGTGGGAATGGGACAAATTCGTTGTGACAATTACAGCAAAAATCACTTTTATCTGAAGACTATCTCTGTCCCAAGAGCATGGTGGGGCTGCTGCCCTAACATACCAAAGGGACCCGCACCCCTACTGAACAGTTATCCCTTCTTTCTCTTTGCTGTTTTAAATCTACTGTTACCTTTTCCTTTTGCTTTTTCTTTTTGCTCTTTTTCCCTTTGGGGTCTGGTGAGGCTGACCGGGGTTTATCCTTCAGATTGTTCTTCCTTTCTGGGGGCTGGTCGCTGCTAGGTGTGTCGTCAGCAGCTGAGACACTACCCTGCTTGAAGCAAAGACAGAGAGTTCAGAGCAGTTGCAGAGATGGGGAAAGGGAGCCTCTTCTTCGATTTCCCAGCTTTAAGCTGCTCCGCATATGTGAGTGGGAAATGCTTTAGCAGCAGAGCATGACAGACTGCCTTGAGCAGTTTCTGGGGCCACGCACAAGTGATGGATAGAATGAGTTCTTAATGGGTTTTCGTGACAGTCCCTCCTCACAGCAGATCCAGCTGGTAATGCCAGGTTGTACCTTGCTCTGTACCACTTCATCCCGTGGCACTGACTGAGCCCTCCTTTCCTCCTTCAGTCTCTCTCTCTTCTTCCTCAGGCTTCTCCCACGGTTAAAACGCGAGACCTGAAGACAGACCACAGTTACTCAGTGATGTCACACTCATTCCTACCACAGAAGTTAAGTAATAGACCAGACCTTTTCCTTGTCCATCTGAAAGGCAACAAATAAAGAGTACACTGCAGATGGACACTGATGAGCCAAGAAACATGGGTGTTTATGGGTGTGAAAACACACCAGCACTGAGCTCAGTCTGGTGGGGCGCTCTGCTGACCCCTAGAAGGGTAAGAACCTCCTCTGCTGCCCAGCCCTTTTCATGCAGAGGTGACAAGGAGTAGGGCAAGGATTGTGCCTGGTCTCATGCCCTCCTGCCTTCTGGCTTGAAGAGCATTGCAGCATTTCACACACAGCTGAAAAGTATAAAGGATGTAAACTTTTTTGGGTCCCCATTGCAAAGCATCCTCAAGTGCTAACCACCCTTCTGGGGATGGGATATGCCTGAGGCATGCAGCAGAGTGACACAACTCAGGAGCTTCTGGGTACAGAGCAACTCTCTAACCCCTGGGCCACTGCAGGGAACAAGGGCCTCTGACTGCTCCATCCTCTGCCAGTCAGGACACAGAGACCTGATCTGCACACCTTGCTTGCCTTGGGGGCTGAAAGGCTCTATGTCAATAGACCTGAGCCCAGCCCACAATGCCAGCAGAAATGTAGGAACCTTTCATAGCAGAAGACAAGGAGCAGAGGATGCAGCCTCTTCAGATGAAGGCCTCAGCTCCATGTGTATGTGTGTGTTGGGGAGAGATGTGTAATGTACCTGTGATGCTTTAGTGAGCAGGAGCGCAACCTCAGGGTTATTGTGCTGTCTGGCAACCTCTAGAGGAGTCTGGCCTGCCTGAGAGAAAAAAGAAAACAGCTTTCCTTCAAAACACAAACTGGAACTACTGGAAACATGGAATTTCTCCAACCAAGTTCAGTATATACTCTGTGCACGAGAGTATAGTGACTAACTGCATTAATTTATGCAGATATAATGCAACACTTCACAACCAAGAATTTTCTACCAAGCCTATGAGGAATGTTTAAGAGACTGCATCAATATAAAATAAAATACCAAAGAAACTCTGTCCTGCTTACATTGTTGACAACGGATGCATCAGCCCCTGCCTCCAGCAAGAGCTTCACCACCTTCTTGTGATTTAGAGCAGCAGCTACATGGAGTGCAGTATCCCCTGCCTGCAAGTCAGAAAGCAGAAAACAAACTTGTGACACTAGTCCTTGGGTCTCACCCTACAGAATCCACACCTTCCTAAAAGATGCTGAGAGATGAAAAAACCCTACACTTACTGATGCAACAACTAAGCTTAAATAAAGCCCGCTCAAAAAATGACTGAGTGGAGAGGAAGATGACAGGAGGGGGCAAAGAGCTACTTCAGCCTGAGTTTGAGAAATGCAGCTGGGGCACTGGTGATCTGATTTATCTAAACCGAGTGACACATGATGAAGCTGGGGATCAGCCCAGCTCTACCTCCAGTAAATGGATACAACATCTGAGGGTAGAACAGGTTTTCCCACCACAATCTTCCCTTCTTTTTTTTCCCCCCAGGTTTGACTATTTGGTGTGCAGGTGGTCATGTATCATATTACTCAGAAATACCTAGGTAGGTACCAGCAGCAAGATGGTTGGCATGCTCTTCACAGGTTTCCTCAGGAAAAACTGATTTTGGATCAGAGCCAGGAGGCAATCTGGGTCCAGCACTAACACAATGACCTGCCCTTGTCCTGGTGCAGTGAGGTGTAGACAGCCGTGATCAGATTTGGGCACTGGTAACAGAGCCATCAACTGTTCAAGTGAGACTGGACACGTGTGTATAATGCCTTCCTGTCCCCCTGGTCTTGCATTTTGCCTTTATAAAATTAGATTTCCTCAGGACTAGTGCCTGTTGCTAACTTAGATGAGGTGTACTCCTAAATCAAATCATTCTGTGGGTAAATATGGAACAACTTCGGCTAGTGCTGGGGAGTGAAGGAAAGGGATGTCTCTCTGGGCCAGGTTCACACCAGTTGATCTTAATATTCAGTAGCTCATTTTGCAAGTTAAAAAACACATTTCCAAATAAAATTACATAGTAAATTTAACATGCTGAAACCCATTTTGTTTGCTGTAATATCTCATAGTGAAGAAAGAACATTAAATGTACAGTTCAAAAAGCATCTTCATGATCCTCAACTACACATGGAAGATTTCCCAGGAATATAAGAAAATGTGGTTAAGCACCACATAATATGTTTATTTAGCAGATTTAACACATTTTAATATATTAATTTCATTCCCTTCTACCACTCAATTAGGCTATGCTATAGGTACAGTGATCAATTACTTCCCTATAAAACAACTATGGATGATTAATCCTAGGCTGGACTGATCATTACTTTGGATTTAGTGCATGCTTTGTCTTCAGTTTATGTCCTCTTAATTCCCCCTACTGCAAAGTGCAGCAAAGAAAAATATTCCAGAGGAATTCACTCCTTAGTAGCATCTAAATGTCAATGAGTTGTGCTTCACAATGTGTCTGTAATGGCTACAAGAACATTAAATCACCTCATAAATAAGCAATGCTTTAAAGAAATAATGCAGATGTGATGGCAAAATAATAAACCACTGATATGCCATTACTTTAAGGCTATTCTTAAAAGCTTAGGCATTTGGTGGTACAGTGGAACACACAAAGTGAAGCAGGATTACTTTGGTAGGAATTCCTCTTCCCAACAATTGGCTGTATGCAAAGGGCACAGAGTCACAATGAGGTTCATGCACTGACCTGGTTCTTTTCATGGACAGAACAGAAAGCACTGAGCAGCACCCTAATGATGGGCAAGTGATTATAACGAGCAGCCACATGCAGACAGGTATCTCCTGCCTGCAAACAGAAACAAAGCTCTGAGTATGTAATCACAGTGAGAAAGCCTGTACTTGTCATGATGCTCAGGGATGAAATAATTCTATTAAATCAGAAAGAGCAGTAAACACTACACACCTCCACAGAACAGCAATGCTGTCTTCTATGCAGTACAAAATCTGCTATCATGGGTGGGAAAGTTTAGCAAGGGTTTGGATCAGGCAAGGTGAGAGCATGAATTCTTTAACCACTGATGGGAAATATTGGAAAAATAAAATGCTATTTTCCTGGCACTACAAACCCTGAGTTAGTTATATTTTCCCATTAAATCTGTCTTCTGAACCACAAACCAATGCAATTTGAAATCCCAACTTAGGGTTCCACATAATGTAGAAAACATGAGTGGCAGCCAGAGCAGCATTCCCATGAAGGGTGGCGCTTGTGCAGCCCAGCCTGGGAGCTGCACAAAGCCCCACAGGTTTCCATTTCACTTCCCACTTTGTTATCAAGCAGGGCAAAAAATATCTGGCTTCCTTTTGTAGATTTTTTTCTTTATCTATCATGCCAGAATCATTATAAAATAGGAGGAAAGCTGTCTGAAATTGAAGCCACCTTGAATCTACCTCATTTGACAGACTGACACACAGTATGTATGATCTGCAGATGTGAAGCCTTTCACCACTGTCTGTGCAACAGCAAAACCCCATTTGGCTCCTATCCTTGCTCAAGAGATAGGTACAAGTAGTGCATCACTCAGTCCTACCAAAAGCATTCCTGTGCATGATAAATGCAATGGTTGGATAGTGGGGTTTTTTCAATATAATTTATAATAAAAATCATCACTTAAAGCCTTTCTGAGTATTTCTACAAGTAAAAGCAAAACACCTAAAACAAAAGTCACATGAAAATGAGCATGTTATTTCCAAAACTCACATTATTTTTGAGGTCTGCTCGAGATCCTCCAAGTAATAAAATACGAGTACTCTGGGAATGGCTATTCTGGCAAGCCAGGTGAAGAGGTGTGTTACCTGCCTTAGAGAAATACAGGAAAATATAAAAGCCATATTTAGAAATTGGACATAAGCATTAAAATATAAAACCTCGCAGATCTTCGCACAAGAAGACCCACCCAAGGGTGGGAAACTGTTGTTTTCCCAAAGATATGGGATGAATGAACCTAGAGACAGAAATCCCTCCTTCATTCTGGCAGTGGCTTACCTGAGATATAATAAAGGCGGAAATAGGACAGTAATATGATACCTGACAGGAAGAAGGAACTCTAGAAACTGTCTCGTTCATTAGTGTCAAACAGCAGTGTTAAATATTTAATATAAAGAACTGTAATTCTTGTGTTTCAGGTTTCCTCCATGCACAGACACAAAAAACCAAACTGCCATGGCACGGGATCTTTGATCCCAGCCACGACTGCTGCAGGGTATTGAGCAGACCAGGGACACAACTCCTGTCTCCTTACAACTGTAACACAAACCAGCTTGATGTCTGGCTGGGTCTGTAGGTGCTCTCTCTGGGCAGGATACAGATTTTAGGGTGTCAAGAAGCTTTGATGTTCAGGAGGCACACCAGTCTCCACCCAAGATAGGGAAGAGAGGGCAAAAAGCCACCCAAGCCCCAGAGAACTACATACTATGGTTCCTCAAAGAAGAAAATGTGCAGAAATAGACAGAAATCAAAGAAGTGATGGCTTGTGTATTGTCTTTCTAACACGGTGAACAATTTTATTTGTCTGACAGCATGTGGTTTTTCTGGCAGCATGTGGCTTTTGTTGGTCTGAAAACATTCAGGGTTTTTGGCTCTTGGGAACTAGAAATTAAATTACCTCAGGTAAAAAGGTTTACTAGGCTTACTACACTGCCTGTCCAGCTTGATTATGTCCTTTGATTTGTCCCCCTTGCTTTCAAGACACAGATCAAAGCTGCACTTTGCATCTGACAAAAGCCAACTCTTAGATGTGGTCTTAGGTCTTCACTTCCATATTATATACCTGAATCTAGTCTCTAAGCTGTGGCAGACATGAACATTTTTCTCCTCAGATAAATTGTGTTTAAGTGTCAAGGTTTTCCCTCCCAGGTTTATCTCTGAAAAGCCTCTGCAATGCCTTTATCATTTGCTGTCTGGCAGATTGGCCCTGCTGGGAAGGTAGATGTCCTGTGTGGCAGGTGAGGACTTCAGTTCTGGGAGAATCATGGTGCCAAGGGTCAGAGCTCACTGACTGGCTCATCTGGCTCATCTCCCAAGGGGTGACAAATCTCTTATAAGCTTCTGAGAGGGAGAGAGGGTACAAGTTACCAGTCTGGGAATCTTTACTGGAATGTATAGACTGATGGAGAATCTAAAAATAAGGCTACAACTGATCTCACTGGATGATCTATCACAGCAGAAAGGGTTTTATTAAGCCAACTTAAATGAAAATAAACTGCACATCCAGAGTGGCTGCTGTGCAGGAGGAATACAGCTACCCTAAACACAGTATCAAATCCTCCCATCTTCTGTTGTTTCACAGGTTTGGCAAATCTAGCAGCCCGTATCTGTCCCATCCATCCAAAATCATACAATGCCCAGGTTAGTCAACATCCCAGGTGTAAGTCCACAGGATGTTCCTGCACATGGCACTCAACCCTGGCTGCCAGAAAAGCTGTCAGAACGATAATGCCTTGTCATCAGTACCACAAAAAGCTGAGAGAACAAAGAAACCATTTTGGGATTAAGTAGATTTAAGCTCTTCATTTTTCTTGAAAACAAAAGGCGTAAAAGCACGTGCAAGCATGCATGATTCCCACATTTTTCAGCAGCTCCTGAGAATATATCTTGTCCATTAAGAACCACCCAGAGAGTGAAATACAAAGGGTAAGACATCAAAGACTAGCAGAGGAGCTGCTCAGGCAGTATTTAAGTTTGCCAGTCATATTTCAGCCATCAATCCTGCTGAGCTATTTCGTGCACATACTTTCCCAGCCTCCAGCTGACATAAACTGGATTGTAAGCTAAATCTCCTAGTTCCCTGCGGCACCCAAGCATGTGAGATAACCAGACTTGCATCTTAAGCCCACACCACTGTACGAAGTGTATGTGTGTACCTAGACAAGTGTACCCAGGGATGGGAGCAAAATGGTTCACAAGATATAGTCAAGCTTGGGAAGTTTTCTAAAATACCCCTGATACAAATCGAGGTGCACCTTACTGCAAGTGTAATTACAGTAAATAAAAAATGGTAGCTGAAATAATACAAAAGAAGGTATACACATAAAATAATATCAAAGACAATGTAATTGTGGACCACTAAGTCATCACAACTGTACATGCTTCTATAGTGCCTATACACACATGCACATATAGAAACACGTATGCTCAGGCAACATGCCTTTTTACTCTAAATCTTGGGCTTTGATCAGCTGTCTCCTTTCTTTCCCAGCCCCTTTCAGTTTTTGTTTTAGAGACACATTTACCATAAATGTTCAGAGATCCCCTAAAGCAATCCCAAAGCCCTGTCATACATGGCACAGTGCCAACCACGTGATCTGACCAGCCCAGCAGCACAGTAGTCCAAATTCTGACTGCTCACACCATGGGCTGCTACCACCATTTCCTGGACTATTCCATTAACTTCTGAATTACTGAATTGAAATGCCCTTCAGTTATAACAATTAGAGTGGAACTAAACCCCTTTACTTTGTTATTCTTTCCTCTAAATGGCTCTTAAGGTATTACAAATACCAAAAGGAACATAATCCAGGCTCGTTACAAGATTCTAGGAAGAGACTATGCAAGTCTCTTAAGTATATATTAGGAAGAACTTAGTAATAAAAGGCACTTTTTTTGGTTTCCCTCTATGGCTTACATTCCTTTGGCAGTGTAATTTCTGGAAAAAATCAGATTTTCAATACCATTGTCTTATTAGTACAATTAATTTCCATTTTAAATCACACCAATCACAATGAATCTCCTCAGTATAAATTAGAGCACCATGGAGATTTCCACAGGAATGGCGGTGTTCCTTAGCTGTAATTAATGTATCATTCAACGCATTATTGAGTTTCTCCTGCGTCAGCTGTCAGAATATGAATTTCCTAATGCCTGTGGATGAACCATTCAGGCGTGATAAATGAAAAGAAAAAGAAGAAAAAAAACCCACTAAGAGCTGGTCCCCCACCTGCTGAGAAATGCCACGGCCAGAAATCTCCAGTTCTCAGAATGAGCCACCTCAGACCAGAACTGAAAGCTCCTCCTCCACGGGTCTCACCTTGTTCTTGGCAAGAACATTGGCTCCTGCTTTAACAAGCACTTTGGCAGACTGACTGAATCCATGCCAACAAGCTTCATGAAGAGCAGTGTTCCCATCCTGAAGAGCATACACACAAGAGAAGAATGTTAGGGGCTGTATAACCAACCCATTCTCTTAAAAATATTTTCATTTCCTACTAGCTTATTTTCTACTTTATTTTTAGAAGAGGGTAAAAATACTGTTATTTGTCTGGAACTTGAAATTAGTTATATTTACTCCTAAATTAAACTTACAGCCTGGGATTCTCAAGTTTCTGGGAAAATCAAGGGAACTGTGCAGTCTTTTGCGTAAGGTGTAGTATGGTTGTACATTCCTTTAATTCATCCCTTTATGAGCTGAGAACAGACTCTTGAACCAAAAACTACCAGCCTAGTATAAAAGCATAACTAAATCAGTAATTTGCATTAAAGAGATGGTACAGCTTTTTTTTTCAATGTAATTGTTCCAATTACTCTTGAAGCATCAGACACTTACTAAGGAGTATAAACTGTAATTTTCTCTCTGAGACCTTAACATTACTGAGTACCAAAGCTGCCATCCCACAGGGATGTTTTATTTTATTTGTTACCTTGTCTTGTCTGTCCAAAGCACAGCCCTCTTGAATCAGAGTTGCTATTATATCCGTGTTGCCTACAACAGCAGCCCGGTGCAATGCTGTCTGGTCACCCTGCAAAAAGAAGCAAATTTGTAATTGATACAATTCCACCTCATTTTGAATTAATGCAAATGCAGACAACACACACAGGGGCTTCATCTTCGACACACATACTGTTTAAATCCAAGCTGCCTTTGAAAACAGTCCCCCTAAACAATTACCATAAAAGTTTCCAAGATTAATGAAGTTATTGAAAGTATCAGAGCTACAGATCATTGCAAGAACTTTTCAAGTCATCACAATCCCATACACAGGGCTGAAGCATTCTAAAAACATGGCAGTATTAGAAGGCAGTGAGTTGAACACATTTGGCTCTATGTGTCTAACAGTCATCAGTGTCTGTAGGGAACTAAAGGGAATTACAGGCTGTCGTAATTCATCATCATGACCCTCCAGGACTTACACTAACTGGATAAGGCTCTCCTGCTCTGGCTCTGATTGCTCCATCAGCCCTGCTTAGGATAAGGAGCATGAGATGAGATAGGTCTCTTCAGCACCTCTGATGAATTTACCAATTAGTGCTGAGAGTGGAGGCAACTTTATGATGAGAACCACAACTGCAGGACCATCCACTTGTTTCACTGGAGCAGATGAGCAATCTTGAGGTCCAAACGACTTTCGTTTCTCATTCACCCACCACATAGCATCAACAAGCAAGTCCTATATCAGTTTATTTCCTTTAAGGCAAACTTTCCAAAATAAATTATGCTTATGTGGTCATCTTGTCTGACTGCCCATCTATCTCCTCTCTAACAACTGCTGAACTCATTTGCTGAGCTAGAGAGCCCAAATTTTCTTTTTAGTTTTCTGCAATCCTTCCAGAAACTGAAGAGTAGGGAAACTTAAACCACTCTCACTGCTTATCAAAGGTTATCTATATGTTTTTATGTATATGTTGGTGAGAACCTGACAAAAGAGGGGCAAGAGAAGGATTTATGAAGCAGTGTGTAGGGATGTAAGACAGGGATCAATGGGAAAATGAGCTGCAGTAGCTCCACTGCTGCCACAACTGGACTTGGCTTTCCTTTGAAGTTGCTTTGAACCAGCAATGCCAAAGCACAGCCTGAGTCCAGGAACAGACACAGGCGTCAAAGTTGCACACGGACTTTTTTGGGATGAATGAGATTTGGAATCCAATCCATTTCTGCTTATTTAGATAATGGCCACCACAAACACACAAGACACTCCATGTGTCCTAAAAAAGCTTGCAGGAAAACAAGTTCTAAATAGACACAAAATTTCTCTGCTAAAATTCTTTATCAGATGGTAGCATATTATATTAAATACTAAATTTAGAGGAATTTCTGTATTTTTTATTCTAGAGTGTCCAAGCCTTTAGGTAACTGGCTTATTTGAACAATTTGTTCTCAAAGGCCATTAGCAGCTGACTTAAAAAATTGCTCTTGGTGGGGTTTTTTTGTGCTAATGACATCAAAATAGTTATTCATCTATAGAAAAAATGAGCACTGCCAACCACAAACCTTTCAGTAATCCTTACGAGTAAATCATTAAATTGGCTTATAACGAAGAAGTTGTTTTTAAGAAATTGTATTGAAGGTGCTTTTTAAAAACCTGCTATTTTTTTGTTGTTTCTAGAGGTTACATATTCTGACTTTTTTTCTTGCTACTGGAAATGGATTTTAAAAGATTTCAACAAAGCCAGTAAAGCTTCCAGGAAGTGGCAACAAAAATAATCAGAAAATTAACAGCATGGCAAGTGCTCTGAACTTATGTATTTGTTCCAAATTCAAAGACAACCAAAATGTTATGGAAAATGTCTAAATTATACCATCTCACAAGTACAAATGTCAAATAGTTACCAGTTACTATGACTACATGGAAATCTGCTACCAACAAACCGAGAAAGAATTTGATATCTGATTTTTGATAATGGCACAACTACTGTTACTGCAGTAGTGAGTCATTTTGGACAGTGCAAAAATCATTTTATGACTATCATGAAGTGGAAAGTAATCTGCCAACCTACCCCTACCAAGTGGTATTGATGCACCAGCAAACCTACAGAAGATACTATAAAACAGACTAAAATAAAATGGCGACTGCCATTGCAGTGGATGGAATCTGAACAATGAATGGTTGGTTCCTACTGCTTTACAGTTAGGAAAATTACTGCGGAGAAGAAAAATTTGGGGCAGGAATAGATTGTACAGGATTTGGTTTGTAAGTAAGGATATTCTTACTAGGACAGTTTAAATCAAGGCTGTTCCTGTCCCCATCACAGTAACTGCAGTGAGGTCAAAGACTATTCAGCTCTTGGGGCTTTGTTGATATGACAGCTACTTCTAACAGCATTTCATTTAAATTTTGCACAAACACATTTGTCTGAAAACTGGGCAGCACACCTCACTGCTGCAAGACCAGGTCCCCCTCGGCAATCCCAACCCATGTGCTGGGGGACCATGCTCTGCGGATGCAGAGCAGCACTGGGACAGCTTCAGCCAAACCAAAGCTTTGTCCCAAAATACATTCTGGTCCCTGAAATGGAAGTAGGTGAAGGGACACAAGTCCTGCAAATGGCAGGCTCAGGCGCATCCTGCCCAAGGTATGGCCTTTGGTCATGACATCTTCCCTAAATGAAAATCCAAGAGTAAGGTCCAACCCACACCCTGACTGGACAAAATAAGCACCTCATCCAAGTAACAGGGAGGGTCAAAGGATATCTCAAACCTTGTTTCACCAACTGAGGCACCTCCCAGTAAAGAGAGGGCATGAATCATTGTCCTGGTGAGGGTCTGTCCCTACCACTATCAGACCCTTCAGCCAGCAGGACAGGGCAGCACCTGGTCCACTGCTCCCTTATACCTCAGCACAAATATTAACCTTAAACTGCTTAAAGTGAGGGTCTGTCCCTACCACTATCAGACCCTTCAGCCAGCAGGACAGGGCAGCACCTGGTCCACTGCTCCCTTATACCTCAGCACAAATATTAACCTTAAACTGCTTAAAGTGCTGTGGAAACTGAACCACCAGGTTGTGATGGCTTCTGTGTGACAGCCACTGAGCAACCCAGCCATGGAGAACACAACTATCCTATAAATAACAGTGCCTGCACCACTGCACTCTAACCTGCCTTCCCTCCCCATCAGCAGTGGAGCAAATCCCTGCCTTGCCTTTCATGGAGTCTGAGGAAACAGATGAGTTGTGTTTTTCACAGCATGAATTTTCAGGCAGTGTAATCACCGACTTGTGTACCTTTTATTAATTGCTGACAGCACTGTCTCTGAAAGCACTCACTAGAATTCTGCCTTTAGCAAAGCATTAGGGGTCTGTTCCAGAGGCTCAAAGAGCAATTACACTGGTAAATGCATATTAACTGTCCAGACTATTATATTAGGCACAATTTATGATCTTGTTTCCAAAAGATTTATGCCTTAGGAACAGACTGCAGATCAGTAGCAATGAAGAGAGATAACTCCAGTGTCGTGTCACAGAAACATGACCTTGAGAGAAAAAACAGTCTGCCCAAATGCAGATGTGGGCCCAAAGCCAAAAGGACTTAAGAGAGGCTCAAAAGAACTAAGACATTAAGGTCTACACTGGTGAATTTTAAACCCCATTCCTCAGATTCTGCCTACGCCTTAAGGTAGCTCAAACTCAGGAGATTCCACTCTAACATGTCCATGCCCTGGACATGTCAGCTTGCTCGGGGGGTACAGGGCACTGCATCATAGTGGCATGGCACACCCTGGCCCTACACTGCCCTAATGCAGGCAGCTCCCCTCCTCTCTCTGGCCCTATGAGTGCCAGTGTCACACACCTCATGGAAGAAGATCCATGCATGTCGCAGGTACAGCCACCACCCTTCAAAATTAAACCATCAAAGGAAGTGGCTGTTGCCTCTTCCACAGTAGCCCTGAGGTAGCAGTATTCACTCACTTTGTCTTGCCATGGCAGCACTGCAGTGTTGAAAGTTCCCCACTTTTAGGAAAAAATCTTGGTACTCATTGGGATAGTAAGAGGCTGACAGTGGGAGACTGGGATAGAAATCTGCATGCCCTGATGCAGAGGATGCAGGACTGCACATCTGAGAGCTCCACGTGTAAGAGCAGCACAGCAGCAGGTACATTTCCAGAGGGAGGAACATGCTCTTTACAGAGGGCTTAAACATCTGCTTGCAGGAGAGGCTTATAGGCTGGGAGTCCTGAAGAAAGGCAGACACCTAAATCTTGATTTTTTCCCTGTAGACTTCGGAATTACCCTTTCTTTAGCACTTCTCTGTTGGCAGGGCTGTTGGCATTTGCTCAGTGTCCTGGTGTTTGCAACTATCTCCCTGAGCTTCCTCATGTGCATCTTAAAACAGTGGATGCAACCACTGGGACCAGACACTTGGAAATTGGGCGGGCACCTTTTCACATCTGAAGTTCACTCCAAGGGAAAGCAAACAACACAAGTGACTTCAAGTACAGTCTTAGGTAGACTTCTGACAGCTCTCATGGGTTACTGGAGTCTCTGTTATAGATCCATGGACCCAAATTAATGAGATTTGGTTTAAATTAGTTTGTAATACATGTTAACTTTTCCTTTTTCTGATTCAAAAAGCCCCAACCTATAACCACATTTTTTCCTGCACATTCCTATTCTGCAGAGCATCCAAGAGTTGTACAATCTCCTTTGAAGCCCTTTTCCCAGTGTGACACTTTTCCTCCTCACTTATATGTTTGCAGAAATCAACAGACTATCTTGCTGCAGGAGAATTGCACCAAGGTCATAGAATCACAGAACAGTTTGGGTTGGAAGGGACCCTAGAAGTCATCTGGCTCCAACTCCCTTCCCATGAACAGGGACACCTTCTACTAGACCAGGTTGCCAAATCCAGCCTGGTCTTGCACACTTCCAGTGATAGAGCATCCACAACTTTGGCCACCCAAAAAATAAACAGCCATAAAAAACTCATGGCTTCAGTCCCTGATACAAAGTGCTGAACAGAACTTATTAGGTCATATAATACAAAATCAAGCCACTAAGTTCACAGTAGAAGTATCAAAATATTCTAAAGTTAAAACAAAACCAAGTGTTAAATATTCGCAGGAGCATACAAGCATATGTGGACATCCTGAAGCAGCTGTACACAAAGGGAACTGAATATGCTCTCATGTTTCTCAGTGTCTCTGTGCTGCTCTCCTCTTTTGGTACAGAGAGAGAGGCAGTCATGATGCGCAGTTAAGAACAACTTCACTCCACACAATAAATGATGGTGCGTGACCAGCAGAAGTGATCAAGGCATGGAAAATAATCATGAACAAAACAAACTACAGCTTAAATGAAATGGGACCACAGAAATAAGCCACTTCAGCTAGCAACAATTATGAACCCTGGGCTATTGTTCCATTTGGAACTAATTTTCTGCTTCTTAATCTGGAGCTTCCAGAAAGGACATTTCGGGGCCTTTGGCCTTTGTTTTAAATAAACTTGTTTTCCCATTTAGATTTTCAAGGGAGCAGACAGGGCAGGAGCAGATGCAGATGCAGAGCACGGGGCGCCAAGCAGGCCATGCAGCCATGCAGCGCAGGAGCTCGGCCATGCCGGAGCGCCGCCCCAGCAGTTCGCAGCATGCACCGGGACAGGCAGCAGGGCAGGGTTGATGCACAAGAGTTCTAACCTCCTTCTCTCTTTCTGATCTTCTAGGTTCCTTCCTAGCCTTTCTCTTCTGGTTTCTCTTATTTTTTTCATCCTTGATTTCCTTCACCGGGACAATTTTCTCCTGGACTATTTCTGAGGTGTGTGCTGTATGGACACTCATTGACCACTCAGAGATGGCATTGGGATCCCAGTAAGAGTTGTCAGTATTGGCAGGGAGAAGGAAGGAGTCAGCTCCTGGAGTGGCATATTCTACAGAGCTGGACTCCACCGGCTGAAATTCATAATAATCCCACTCCAGGCCACTGGAGGTCATTCTTCAACTAATTCTTAAGGCTCTTACCGTGTTTAGGGAATATATCTGTAGAACATGAAAGGGAGCATTTTAATCTCTCCACAACGATTAGCAGCTTTTAAGTTTCTGCTTCTCATCTGGCAGATTAAAACTTTATCTTGAATTTGATCAAAACTCCAAAATAAAGTGTTTAGGTTTCTCTTGTTATTTTGAAAAATAAAATGTAGGTCATCTTCTTGGATTTTTGCATTGCTATCACAATAATGCCATAGACCAAAACCAAAAAAAAAATTTGCTTTTCAGTCAAATATAATACTCCCCACTTTCGCAGATGTTTTTATATCTGAACCTAAACCTGTATTCCTGAGAAACAGCAATGACACATACAGATGTTAATAAACACTTGAGACTAAGATGCCTTCACAGCTATGTAAGCACACAGAAAAAGTGGCTGAAGGCATAATCAATAGATTGCAACTAAAAGTATCTACAAACATATTCTGTGGGGCATAAACTGTAAAAATGAATTATACAAGGAGAAGCCATAAGCAGAGAACCTTCATTGAAGACCTATGTAAAAGGAAAGCAGAAATATTTTAGTTAATACCTATTGCAAGCAAAAATCTTCATTTGGAGTTTTAGATTTCCAAATCCAAGCATACCCTTTGAAATTCATCAACTCCTGAGGCTCTTCTCAATCTCAACCAAATTACTACTACTACTAAATACAGAGCTGCACATTAAAATACATTTTAAAGAAACGGTATCTGTGAATCCAGTATGCATCTGCTCTGCTCATATTAATTGCCACATTTAGAAGCAGTGTCCAATTGTTGTGAACAAAGCCCCTGAGAAGTTCATAAGGTAATAGGTCTTCTATCAGCTGA
Organism: Anthoscopus minutus; assembly: GCA_013399455.1. Taxonomy (NCBI): domain Eukaryota; kingdom Metazoa; phylum Chordata; class Aves; order Passeriformes; family Paridae; genus Anthoscopus; species Anthoscopus minutus. Next base: position 48,290 of record VWYI01025815.1, on the reverse strand, counting down.
ATATTTCTACAAGTGCATTTCACTGAACTGAAATGATGCTAAACACTGATTTACTGTTTTAACATCATGGCTATCACATTTACATATAAATAGTGTAGACTTAATTTCTAGATGATTAAAACAAATAAACCAGACTTACTGAAAAAACAGTTTTCACAGAAACTCAATTTGACCAAATCAGTGGAAGCTCTTGCTTTCTTAAAGCAACAGTTTTCTTTTCTCAGGAAAACTTGCTGTATATCCAAAGTATCTGCAATTTTGTCTTGAACCATTTGAACCATTTCTGCTGGGAGAAGTCAAAAAGTATACCCAGGACACATCTGAATAAACTGAACCTCCCACTGCACTTGCAAATCTGCTCCATTTCACAGATGGGCATAGGGCAAGAATAAAGAGCACAGGAAGCAAATTTTCTTGCTGGAAAAACAAGTTTCCCTGAAGAAAGCTAGCCACATCAGTACCCCAGCCCCAAGCTTGTCAGGCAGACTGTTCATGTCTCACAGAGAATCAGCTACTCACACAGAGAAAGAAACCAGTTCTCCAATTGCTATAGACTTTCAACTCTCTAGATGCAAACAAATGCCTGAGGGCATTTTTAAAAGGCACCTAGAAATTTCCAGTGGCCTTCCACTAGTCAAACAGGTGACTCTACTAACACCTCTATGGCCTTTGAAGAATCTCCACCTTATATATTACAGGGAGAACATAAGCAACCCTACCTCAAACTTCTTCCAGCATGCCATGAGAAGCTAGCAATTAATTTGAAGAATCATGGTTATTCAACTGCTATTGCACATTTCAGCACATATATTTTTCACCAGTGAGGGAATTAAAACCAATACTTGTCACTCCAAAGCACCTTAAAGCCCAGTCCTAGATTAGATCTACTCTCACAGAAACCCAAGAAATTCCAGCAACTTACATATTCTGCCAAATGAACACAAACTACCATGTGCTGGTTTTCAAAGCTGGTTTTTGTGCTGACGCCTCACCACACAACAGCCTCAGAGATGTGACCACTGCCAAATGAAGCACAACACCATCAGGATGACCTCCCCATGGCACAGCACTGTGCTACGGGCAGCTGCTCTGGATGCTGAGGGATGTGTCTGCTCAAAAAGCACCTCCCACTTCAGGGAAACATCACAATGGGTTATGTCACCTACTTGATCTTCTCCAGCGGGTTCCCACAACGAACTCCTCATGCATTTCTACCAGAAGCAGCAGATGATGACTCTCACACCTGCCTGGCACAAGCAGCGCTCTTATAAAGCCCTGCAGCTTGAACAAGAGGACTAAGCTATTCACTGAAAACCACCGCGTTTTACATTGTTTCCCACGCAATTTTGCATCTCCAAATTACAGGCTACATCTCTGAATTAGAAAATAGAAAGAAAGTTTAATCCTACTTCAAACAAGCGAATGTCTACTGTTATTTGCAAATCACCTTTTCCCCTTCACCCCAAGTTAGAAGGTCATATCTACTTACATCATCCTGAATATCCAGATCACAACCTGCTTTCAACAAAACCTGGACAACGTGGAGATGACCCTTGTAGGCAGCAAGATGCAAGGGGGTCCGGCCATGCTATGAATGAGAAGAAAATAAACACACCTTAAGATTAATTTCTATGCATGGTAGTTGAATAGAGTTTTATCTCCTTTTCATCATTCTTCTGTTTGTACCTCACTGTCTGACACCTGCAATAGTAGCAACTGACATGTATTAGTGTGACAAAGCCTTTATCTTGGTTTTGTGGAAGCTGAAAACTTCTCCACCTTCTTCAACACTTCAGTTTATCCCAACGACACTCTACAAAAGTGATATTATATTCACATAAGAGTACTTCCTTACAAACTCAGATCTCTGTGTCCATGCCTGAGCAGAATTCATGACCCATTTGTTTCTGTCCCTCTGGAGCACAGAACTATCAACTGATGTCACCTTCCCTCTGTACAGCCAAGTTGCAGTAACTGGCTAATTCATGTATTGTAATGGGAGAGAAGAATTTGCAGCAGATATAAGAATTACTGAGCTGTTGCACATGACAGATGCTCCCTTGAAAAGGAATGGAAAGCCTGTAACCACTCCAAGTGATTTCACGTGTATGACAACCAACTTCACTTTGCTAAAGATCTGCTAGATTTTTTAGACAATACTTATTTTACCTCTCTCTCTCTCTCTCTAAAATCTCAAAGTGAGCGAAATACCTTAGGATCTGTGAAACGACAACACTAAAACTGCTCACTGCAGATTATTTAATGGCAGTAAAGAAAATGGGATTTCAGTAATTGCAAAATTCACAAAGTATCTTCACAAAGAATGCTGTTTTCTCCTCTAGGCATTTTGGTAGGGTCACATTAAAAGTCACATGACTCTTCACCTGTATCTATTATATTTCTATTCCTTCACTACCAGTGCTGTTGTCTATTTTTCCATCCACTGACTTATCCTGAAAAGGATAAACAGCCCTAATCCACCAACCACAGAAGAGGCAAACACTTCAAGAGCTGTCTGACTAATGGCTTGAAGTACACACTTGAACTATACATTGGCTGTCTGAGGTTTTAAGCAACTTCTTCAGTAAGAAAATTACTTCAAGTATATAATAAACCAAACTCAGGACAATATTGTTTTCATACAGCAAACCCCATACCTACATATCTGGTACAGCCTTGTTAACTTTGCCTCTTCAGAGCAAAAAGGAAAAACATTGTTGGGGATAAACAGAATGGCTGGGGGCAAAATGTTTATGCCATTACTGATTAGTTGTGCTGTGCTTCAGAAACACTCAGTGTTGATTAATTGTCCTACATTATTGACTTAAAGGGGAAGATCTGAGGACAAAATCCTCACCCACACTATGAAACACAGGTCCCTCAAAATCTGCATGTTGTCCCCTGCTGGCAGCAGCAGTTCATTCCCCTAAGAGAAACTTCTATTCTTGCCCTGCTAAAGGCGTGGGAAGAGCTCATTTTTGTTGTCACCACTGTCCCTGGGCACCATCCAGCCTCCTGCCTGGGTACCTCTGGCTTGATCTGGCCACACATCCCTAAAATCCTGTCCCTAAATCAAAGGGCACTGAGCTTCACGGACCACACTTCCTTCTCCGCCAGCCTGGAGGAGAGCCAGGGGTATGCTGCTGTTCCAGCTAAATCAGTAGCAGGAGGCATACAATCCCCAGGCAACAGAGGGATAAAAAGAAATAAAGAAAGAAAAAAGAATAAAATAAAATTTTAAAAATCACCAAATTGACAAATCATTCCCAACAATGAACAGTATGTTTGGATTATGAATATGTGCTTCAGTGCATTAAGATTTATGGACCTAACTTTCTACATTCTTTAATGCCAATACGTAAATCACCTAATCCAGGCATCTATTTCCCTTCTCAGAAGGTTATTAATACACCATGAAAACAATTTATAGCAATCTGTGTACAGAGAAGGAAAAATCCCAAACAAACCCAACTTGAAGCCAGCTCATGTGCTTTAAAAGGAAAGTGTCAACAATATGAATATATATTCCAGTAGGGAAACTTTCTAATAAGATAACCAGCTCTAACCACTAAAAATATGCTGACCTGCAGTAAAAGGTACAGTGTTAAAGGTAAGCTATGAAAGCAGAATAGGAGTTTATTTGAATACAAGGGACATATTTTCCTCACCAAACACACATTCCTGGGCAATTGCCACAGTTGAGCTGAAAGACTAAAGGATCATTTTTATTCCAGAGTATTTGTGTGTTTCAGATTCTCTATCCAGAAACATAGGCTGAGCGGCATCTCACCTACTGGAGAACCCTAAAGAGGCCTTCAGGAACCAGAACTCTGCACACATGCAGTCCTTGAGTTCCCCCTACTTTAAAGGGACACTATAGACAAAAATTATGACACTAATCAGGAGAGGAGACTGGGAAGGAAGATAAATTCCAGCATATTACATTGATTAGATGCTCAGGCTTTTGGAAGAGCACTGATCATCTCAAGATTAATCACAACCCTGCAAGAACTAGCAATGCCAGATTTTCTTTTTCCTCCCAGCAACATCAATATGAGAAGAAGAGATGGGTGGTATCGCTGGACACTGTTCCAGTGCAGGCAATGCAAACACTGGACAAACATCAAATCCCCACACAAAGACACATACACACAGGTATGAATGTACATATACATGCACACACCAATCCAGAACAAACTGTGGAAGAGACAAGGCAGTTTGGGTGCCCCTCATGTTGTGATGACAAACTTGGAACAGAGCGAGCTTTGGAGACAAACTCTGAACAAGTCCATGCCACAGGAGCAAGCCAGGGCTGCTCTTGCCTTCCTGTCTTTAAGTCAAATCACCAGCCCACCAAGTTTTTCTCTCACAGCAATTTATTCTACCAAAATATATAGGGGGCAAAGAGATGAAGGCAGACAGGCAAAACTCCCTCTGTGTGTCTCCTCCATAAAGACATTCTGCACTCAACGCAGCAGCAAAGAGGGAGTTTATCTGAATACACACAGGGATCCTACAGGGAAAGAAAACATACAAACAAGAGTGTCTCCTAGATGCTCACTTCAAGGACAAAACACCAAACCCAGGGACTGTTCCACATGCAGACTACTGCTTAGCAGCTTGTGAGCCTTGCCAAATATGAACTGTAATGTTTTGGGAGTTCTTACAAATACAAATGAGAGACTGAGAGACTGCTATGACTTGGGATTAATGAATCAATAAAGCAGTCATTCATATGTTAAAAAAAAAGGCAATTTGGACTTCTATTCAAATGTAAACAATTGCTTCATCAGGCAACAAATCATACAAATGGTCCTGTGCCACGGACTTATTGACAAAATAAATGGGACCTATTGGACTAAGGCAGCAACTTCCAACCACCGTGACACACTGCTGTAGCTGTGGGCTGTATCGGGTTGCAGCCAAGCACTGTAAACAGCCACATGAACTTCAGCAGTAAAATGCAAGGGTAGGTTTTTGTTTGCATTAAATCTGTGCTCTACCTTCCAGACATTGGCAGGCAGCTGTCAATACACACCAGTAAAAAGTAGAATCCTCCCAGCATCGCTGCCAATGTATATGCACTCTACAACCAAATCCATACAGGGGGGCCCCAGCACCATAAGCTCCATGATCTTTCCTTGTGTTTATGAATGTGCAAGTACTTTTCTGCATGCACATCCATCTCACCCTACTCTTGTGATGCACAAGGACTGTTATTTGTTCATCTGTTCTGCACTCATAAAAAACATGCCTGCCCACATTTTATTGGAAAGCCTGAAAGCAAACTCCAAGTCTTATCACATTGTTCACATTGATGATTTGTTAGACTGTTCTCCATGAATAACCTGCTCACTCAAGTCAGCAGAAAGCTTCTCATTGACCTCAATAGGCATTCAGCAAGTTCCTAAGTGTTTGTTAGTCCCTTTTAATTTATCTTTATTTATTGTTTAAAACAGACACAAATAGCTTTTCAAACTGAAGGACTGAAAAAATGTGAAAGCACCAAAATTAATTTATTTTTCTGTTTGTCTTAGCTTTTTTAAAAAAGAAGGAAAAGAGAGACTGCTTTAAAGAACTCAACATGCTCTGAAGTTGAAAGTACCCCAGCATTACAAAAGTGTTGCCATATTATGCATTTATAACATCACTACCTCAAAAGTTAAATCAAAAAATTACTGAATCAAAACAGAAGCACTACCTTTTGCATTTTGTTAGGGCTCTTTTTGGAATGATCATCCATTCTCTGCAGAATTCAATTTTATAGCTGTGATCAATGCAGGAGCCTGCTCCAGCACAAGCTTCTCATGGATTCACAGGCCTCTTTCAGGCCTCCACCTGCTATGGTATGGGTCTGCCTCCACGGGCTGCAGGTGGATCTCTGCATCCCCAGAGACAGCTGCTTGACCACGGGCTGCAGGGACTCTCAGCTCCACCATCTGAAGCACCTCTTGCCACTGACCTTGGTGTCTGCAGTGTTGTTCCTCTCACATATTCTCACTGCTGTTCCCTGGCTGTAATTACATCTTCTTGGTAACTTGTTTTCCCTTCTTAAATATGTTATCCCTGAGGGGTTACCACCACTTCTGACTGGCCAAGCCTTGACCAGCAGCACATCCATCCTGGAGACACCTGGCAGTGGCTCTGCCAGACCTGGGGAAGCTTTTGGCAGCTTCTCACAGAAACCACACCCACAGCCCTTCTCGGTACCAAAACCTGGACATGCAAACCCAATATCCTCAGGAAAAGGACATCCTGGGAGGACAGCAAGGGACATCAGCTCAGCAAAAGTCCCAGAGCTTTTGTGCCAAGGATGCAGCTGTCAATAATTTCACTGAAAGAGAGCTCTACCACAAAAGGACTGAAAGAAGGGACCAGCTTTCTTGCTTGGAAGAAAAGATTTAAGTTCTTAGTTTTCAAGTTTTTGCAGCTTATTCACCAAAGTACTTAATAAGGGCCCCTGTTTGTTGGATCAGCCAGTATATTAGACCAGATGCTCAGGGTATTTTTTGCCCTTTTCGTAAAGGAATTAGCTACACCTTTCACACCTGTGAAGAATGCTAGGCAAAAAGGTGTAAAAATGGAAATTATCTCTTTGTCACATCAGGCAGAGCAGCAACAGAGCACCCTGACCAAGCAGGTGCCCTTTGAGAAGAGCAGAGCCACAAAGCCTCTGCTGAGCACCACACCTGCCCACAATCTGGGCCACAATCCCCTGGGGCTGGTGGCAGAGGTCCAGCACCATGAGTGCTCAATGCATGTGCCACTCAGCGCTACCAGCCCTCTCCCACCATGGGCTCCCTGATGTCAGATTGTCTTCACCTGTGTGACCTAGACCATCAGCTCCTCTTCTCATATTTTAAAAGGCCCCAAATCTGGAATGAGCCTGAGTGTTCCTCACTGGAGCCAGAGGAGGTGCACATTTCCATACTGACTTCACCTGCACAGATGCCTTGCTAGTAATGCTGTCAAAATGAAAGAAGTGCATCCTCACTGTAATGCTGAAGTCAGCATCTGGATATGTGTATGCGTATTCTCCATTGCATTTTGTTTCTTTCATATTCTTCCTCTTTTTTTCTGAAATCATCTACTCAAGTGACAAAAATTAAATACTATTTTGCAGCTGAATAGTTGTTTACTGAAGCAACAATTAACCATATGACATTCCATACAGGACAAAACCAGAACTGGACAAGTCAGCTATAAGGGTTTACTAGTACTTGGTTTGTTACAGAAAATACCCTTTGTTTTTCTCAAGCTATGCTTGATTAATCCTTTTTGAATAAAGAACTCTAGCATTTATCTCTAGATCCTGGACACTTTAATCTGCGTCTCTGTGGTATTATTCACAATTGGTCTGTGCTTATAGATGTGGATCAGAAATACATTTAAAGTCTGCTGCAGTGGGGGGTCTTTTTCTTTCCCTCCAAAGAGCTTTGTCTCCATGTGTCTTCCTCCAAGAAATCCCAGAGAATTCAGCAGGAAGTTTGGTTGACAAGGACCAAATCCTTTTTTTTTTTCTTTTTTGGAAGCAAACCCCTATAGCTTCTAATTAGGCAGAACAAACAGAAAACTACTAATAAAAGCAGAAGACATACAGGTAAACCAGAACTAAGGCAAGCACATGGATAAATTTATTTTTATGCTCCATTGTGCAATGAGTTTTATTTTGGGGGAGAAGAGGGTTTCATTGTATCTGAAAGCTTGGTCCATTTCACTGCACTGCATGCTATTTCCATTCTAAAATTAAGAACCTCTGTCCTGAAAGTTGTTCTTATTTTGTGCTTGTTCTGCTTAGTAGAAGACTGCACAAGAACCTGTTGCTGTGATGGCTAAAAAACCCCTCCAGATTTCCAGTTTCAATATACTTGAGCCTAATTTATACATCCTTGCTCTTGTGACAACCTTGTCCTTAGCTTTAAACAGCTTTCTCCTTCCAGCCTTTGTGTGCCATCAGATTAGCAAGCCAAGCTCTTCCAGGCTATGTTTATACAGCCTTTCATAGGCAAATATGCACATGCTCTCCCTATGCAGTGGCTGGCTGGGTGAGAGCCAGATGCAAACTCCACGCTGTGTACACCTGGACAGGACATCACAGAGCCTGAATGGATGGGCTCTGGTGAGGGCACCACGTTGGTCTCACACTCTGGCTCACACTGGGCTCAGCTCTCTCTGGCTCACAGCCTGGGAGGAGTAACAGTGTGTGCTCCCCCTACACACAGCCTTGGCTGCTGCTCTGAGAGAGTCCCTGCTCTCTGTGTGCACTCCTCCACAGTCTTGCAAATCTGACTTCATCTCTTTCTGAGCAGGGCTTGTCACCAGGCTACCCGAGTATTTCATCTGTTCTGTCTGTCTGTGTGCTGGGTTGCATCCAGAATGACAACAGGGACAACTTTTGTCATCTTCCCTCTCTGGGCTCCATGGTGATGACCCACAACTTCTAGGAAAGAATAGCTACAATACCTGGTGAGCTACAGGGATGGCCTCAGAGCTCACAGCTCTCCAGCATGGTTGGCAAGCACAAGTCTCCACAGAAACACCAGCACTTTGCACCTGGCTGCAATTTTGCTGCCAAATGAGCTTTGTTTTGATTTTAAACACAGGGCAGAACAACAAAGCAAGAGAGCCACCTATGTCACATAGGAAATAAAAACTTGTCAACTCTAGGAAATCTGCATTTTATCAAATTAACCTGATTTTGTGTTTCAAAGTCAAATCTACACTATTTGTTTCTTATTATAATTAGTAGAGGTCCCTCAGCAGCCTCAAAGCTCATCATCTTAAAAAAAACCAAAAAGCAAACAAAGAAAAGAAAGCACAACCACAAAACCCTGAGCTACCAACCAGGTATGCCAGGTAAGTCAGTATTTCCTGGTCTATTACTGACTGTCTTTGATACCTGTTCATCAGCTACAGAGCTGCCTGAACAACAGAACCAAATAGCCATCTACATGGGACTATTCATGGGACTATTTATTATTACAGCCGTGCTTTGTATCTACCAGCAAGAAGCTACTTATTTTGGCAAACAAAACTTACAAACACAGGTTGTCCTTGGATCACTCCAACTTTCAAAACAAATATTATCTACAACTCAAACACTGTGAAGGTACTGAAAACAACTGTCACAGACAGATAAGCATTCTGTCTTTTCCTCTTTTTACCAAATGTGCTTTCTATCTGTAAATATTAGTTTCCATGCATATGTAATGTTGAAAACCAATATGAAAACACAAATAGAAGTAGATAGGATGGAGTTCATCAAAACAGCACACCCCAGATTTTATGTTACAGTTCCAAAGATTTGACTTACCTAGGTTTTTTTTAAGTTTTTTTTGCTGATCAAACCTTCTTTGCAACAGGCAATTACCTCTCATCTTTTCTAAGATAGTATTATTTATAACATATTGAGCATTAGGAATAGGTAACTATCAGTTTGAACTCACTTGTATCTAAGCAGAAATCCTTTGATTTTTCTCAAAGGTATGGGGAACACAATTTGCAATCCCAAGTTTGGAGCTGACTAAGAGACTACACAGAACAAATCAATGAAGATGTTGGGTATAAGTGAGGCTGCTGTACCAAGAGATTTCAGCAGCAAGAAACAATTTCTGTGTCCCTTTACTCTGCCACAAGAGGTGGCTTTTCCCCATCCCCTCAGCCAGAGATGGATGCCCTGAACTGCCTTTCCTTGACAGTGATGAATCACTCCATTCATCAGGTCACACAGTGTTCAAAAGTCAATGCAGGCTTTGAAAAATGTTGCTCCCCTCTGTCGACACACTGTGTTTGCAAGGACTAAGTGTTCATCACAGCTGCACCCACTGCAAAGGGTATAAACACAAGATGTGCACTATATTGCAAATCTGCGTGAGCTATTAAGGGCAAACTTTAAGGAAATCTGAACATTAACTTCAGTCACATTCAGATTAGTAAAGCTAGGAGGGCATTTTCACAGACAATGCTCTCGAAGAGTTACATTAGTTCCCAGGGCTTTTGCAAAGCATTTTTCTCTCGTTACCTTGGTAACCGCTACCTTGGCACCCCTGTTGATAAGCTGCACCACATTCTCCACTTGGCCTTTGTAGGCGGCTACAAGCAGGCGTTCTGAAAGCACGGCGACCACATCCTGCTGGCTCATGAATTAGAAGAGAAAGGTTTTCAGGTTTCTTCAGTCCGAAAACAAAGGCTTGGGATCAGTTCAAGCAGCATGCAGGCAGGCGAGGAAAGATTCCAGCTCCCCGGACAGTGATGCTATTGCTATGCCATCCATTGGACCTATGGATCAGAAAACAACACTGCTGTCAGCCAGCTTTCAGAAACAGCAGCTCCTCCCCGAGCGTTCATCTTCGCATTGGTTTGGGCAGAGTTCATAAAAACTCCTCAGAACCTCCCGAAGACACTGCACTTCTGTTGCAAGATGGAGGGATACAGACAGTAGCACATTTTCAATATGCCCTCATTCCTCCTGGTTGGGTAAACAATCCTTAAATTTTCTGAGAGCTTAACTCTCTTTCAGCATAACTTCTATTTGTGTGGTCCCCTTTCATCCTCTCTCCCCCTGCCAGGTTTCCTGGTCTTTAATTAGCCAAGGAGGGGTTTACTAGGGTTGGCCAAAAGAACAAGAATAGGTTATAGTTACTGGCTGCTGATACATATATACAAACCTCTGCCCTGGGAGGATTGAGTGCAGTCAGCAATTAAAGACAGCTGACTGTTCCCTCAGGAGTATAAAATGCTTCACAGACTCCCCTGGACCATCCCAAGGACACCACTGGGAGAGATCACAACCTGCTATTGGAAAACACTCATCTCTGCTGTCACTGAGAAATTATTTTCTCCCCAAGCTGACATCATGCCCCACTGACTCCAGAAACAATTTAGATTTAACACCCATCATGCAAACTGTTAGTATGTTTGTTTGCCTGGATTCCATTGACCCATCCAATGAGCCATCAGAGCTAAAACAAATTTTCTGATACAATTACAGAAAATGTATCCACTGATCACTTTGAGCTGTGGGATCCAGAACCTGCCCGGTTTGGGAAGATTTCAGTTTTTCTCACTCTAGTATTTAATTGTTTCAGTACAGGAAAAACACCTTCAAGATATCCAGTGTATTTACAAATTATCTGTCCTCCTCTCTTGAAATATCACTGCATTGCTCCTTAACAGCCACCAGTACTAAACACTGCACAGTCAAAAAGTAATAGGTACAGGGTCCAGATGATCTTGGAGATCAATATTGGAATACAATGTCTTTCACCCTTACGTTATCCTTTAAATCCATCTCAGAACAGTAATAACTAAAACTGTAGGTTAATTTGTGGTAGTAGACAGTAACAGAATTTAATTTGCACTCCTAAGGTAATTTGTATTAAGAAATCTTAGAACACTTTATGAGCTTTAATTATTTTAACAGCCTTCGAGGTGAACAATATGCAGAATATCACATGCATTTTAGAAAAAGGTCCTTGAAAGCATGGAAAAGTTACTGCTTTCTCTGACATCAATAGAAAGTTATGCCAAAGTCAGTAAAAATTCCAGGTAACTGACCAAGGTAAACTCCTAAGGACAAGCATTAGGCAATACCATTTCCAGGTAAATGATTCAAGTTAGTTTTTCCTCACCTTTGTTTTCATTCTCAAGTGCAAACATGTTGGAAGCAACATGGAAATAGCCACACATTTATTCAGAGAAACCAGACAAAGTGTTTCTGGGCCTCAGAGTCAGCATAACATAACCAAGTACAGAAGCAGCAAATGTCCAGCAAGGATGACAGAGGAGTGGTGCCCTACCCTGTGCCACTGGACTGGTTCCACCCACACCCTCAGTGTGATGGAACACAGTTTGTACCCTGCTAACATGGTAAATAGGGAAGATGGAAGAAAAACCCCTTGTGTCCTTCACTAGCAGATCATATCCTGCTCCTCTGGCAGAGTAATGTACACATTACAGTACAAACCATTTTAAAAGCGCCAAGAAACACAGATGGCCTACACTAAGTAATTTGATCTGTGACAAACAATGCCAGTTTCAATCTTACCTCCTCAAGTATTTGATTTACAGTGATTCATACTTCTGAAGCAAGTGGAACACCCACTCGCCCTCCATACCCCATACCACTCATGATTCCAGGCCCCTGCTCCCAGCACATCCCTGACTCTCCCATCACATCTCAAAGTGGTGCTTCCATAACCCAGGAGCACACCCCACAGCTCCCCTCCATGACCAGTACGCAGTGCAGGGCACACCTTAGAACTGGGAGCTTTTCAGGCAGAGGGAGGGTGTTTCTGTGCCAGCTCCTGCCTGTGCAGTGGTAGTTTCCAGGTGAATTGTGCCATCACTTGTTTGTCCCCAGCCTTACCCCTAAGCTGGCTGCCAATACTTTGGCTGGAGGCATGTACAATGCACTGACATCTTAAAACATCTCTGGTCAGAACCTGCTTGGTTTTCTTACCTTTTAAATTTTAAAAAAAAGGAAAACAATGCAGCAACATCATTGTCACTGACAGAACTGCATATTCACTACAAGAATCTCAGTCTCAATGGAGACATTTTCCTGACATTTCTGAGCAAGTTTGCAGAAACCATGGATGCTCATCACATCTTAGCCACACCACTACAAAGACACTAATACCTCAACAATGTAGGGCTGGAAAAGTCTGGATAACCTCTGCAAGGTAAATGCTGGAAATCATACTCCCCAGTTTAATTGTTCTCCCTCTCTCTTACTGCAGCACACTGAGATCATGAGTCTCCTCCTGCCATGCCCTGCCACACTGGAGTGATGGACTGTGACCACGGCACTGTTATCATGGAGTTTGCTTCTTGTCTTTTCCACCACTTAGATCATACATAAAAGCACAGCAAGGAGCTGATTCAGCTACTGGTCTTTTAGGGGTATCTCCCACTTTTCCCAGGTCTCCAGTGGGTGTCAGTCCTGTTCCCAGAGGACAGTCACAGCATGAGCTGGGCTCCTGCTCAAACAACAGATCACATTCCCTACCACATCTGCTTTAGATCTCCTCAACTGAGATTATTTGCAATTCAGAAAAGCATGTCCAACTAGAACAGGAATCCCAGACAACTGAAAAACCAACTTTCCTTTTCTCCTGAGCTGGTAGAAAAAGGTGATGGGCTGATTCCATGAGTAGAAGTGGGTACAGTCTTCTCATTCCCTTCCCCAGGGACCCATCCTCAGCACAGTGGCTACACTGGCAGTGCCATTGCCCCCCCCAGCATTAACTCTCTACACGCCTCATACACACAGAGCATTTTTCCTTGACCACGTCTGCAGCCCCAGCAGCAGGAGGAAGGTACCAGATGCCCAAGGACTGCAATTAAAAGCTTGACTGCTCCTTGCACACCCAGATGGTGCAAAATGAACCCGACAACACGATTACAGGCACTGCATCGCATCCCTGCTGCCAGCACCTGCTGCCCAGAATTAAATCCCTCATTATCACCCCCAAAACCCAGAAGCTCAAGGGAGGCACAGAGCATGAAAATATTTAAACCTTATGCCTTCAAAACAACAACAACAAAAAATATTTTGCTTTAACATATTTTTAAATGAAAAACAGCCATCTCAGTGCTTCTTTGTTTAAGATCAAATTACTTACCTGAGGTGGGCTGGGAAAGCAACACCTACTTCCAAGCCTCTCCAGGGAAACTGGATAGATGTGATTCCCACAGGTTCAGTTGCTTTGTTGTGGGTCAGTCCCTTCCAAGGATGACGTGCTCACCCCATCAGTGGAGTGTGGAAAAGGACAGGCTGGCTGTGGGTTAGTGCTCCCCAGCAGCAGCTGTGAGGCACTGTACCCAGGCACTGAGGTCCAGCTGCATCCCCATGGATTATGCTCTCAGCTCACTGAGCCACACTGCCCTATATGGATGCTTAAGAGATGTCTGTCTGGGGTGGCACAGCACCGTGTGGGTGGGCAGCTGGCTGCTCGGTGGCAGGGTTGTAAAGCTCCCAGCTCTGTCTTCTCTCCCATGCAACTGGCAGAGCTGGCAAAAACCACTCTCTGCACCCTTCCCTTCCACAGCTCCCTCCCCTCTAAACTGCTGCCAGCCTGCTTCACTGGCCATAGCACCTACACGTCAGTAACAAAAAAAAATCACAGACATGAGGATTTTCAAAAGCCAAAGGACAGTCCAGGACACATCAAACAACACAGATACTGAAAGGTTAGGCGATAGACACTCCTAAATTAATGCAAAGGGTTAAAACCAACAGCTCCCTCGCTGAGGGAAGAGAAAAAAGCCAAAACTATGAAAGATTTAGGAGCTATGAGCTAATCAATTTCAAGAAGTTCCCTGTGCTAAATGGAAAAGATGAAATGCCAGAGCACAGGTCATTCTCAATACAATCACTAAGTTAAATTAGTATTTGAATAAAAGAATGCTTACATAGCTAACAAAAAGTTTCCACGTCTGCTGATGTACATGATGAAAGGGGAAAAAAAGAAGAAAACTGCAAGGGATCCCAAATTCTCTTTTTTAGTTTATTACCAGAAATTATGTTGAATAGAATCACAGAATCATAGAATAATAGGATTTTCTGAGTTGGAAGGGATCCACGAAGATTACAGACTCCAACTCCTGGCCCTGCACAAGATGGCCCCAAAAATCCCACCATGTGCCTGAGAGCATTGTCCAAATGCTTCTTGAACTCTGGCAAGCTTGGGGCTGTGACCACTTCCCTGGGGAGCCTGTAGTCCAAGAAAAAAAAATCTCAGCACCCAGTAACTTTATTTTATTCAACATAAACAATGGAATAGAATTAGTCTGAATAATTTTGGAATAACCCAGTATTAAGATACAGAGCCAGACCATTTTTTTAATGGGAGAGTAGATAAAAGCTACTAATATCGAATAATAGTCTTTCTAAGAAAATGTCCTACATCTAAATGCTGCTCATCTCTTCTTTGCCTGATTCTCACAGCAAAATGGGTTTCTTTTTTTCATTAGTACATAACAGTATAAAATCTATAAAACTATTTTTTTCTTTTCCAGCCTCTTTGCAAAGCAGTTTTTCATACATAAAATATGACGTAAACACTAAGATTGTATTCACTTTAGAGTAACAGCATAATTCAGCAGAGTGGATTATTGCATTAGAAAGAGTGGGTTTCCCGGAACTCATTTATCACTTATTGCAGGATGCTGATATATCTGCCATTTCTCTCAGCTGACTTTAAAAGTGTTTGTCCAAGACATGCTGCACTACTTCCATCTCAGTGATTTTTCTACAGTTCCACCATGGATCCAGTATAAACGACTCAGGAGAAATATCTATATATTTTGCTAAAGGGAGGACATTGCCTCTCACCCCTTCCTGCCCCAAAAGACAGTTAAAAATCAGTCAAAGGTGTAATTGTGAAAGCCAGCAGCAGCTTTATCTGGAAAACAGTAAAGCCCCCCACCAGGTTGAGAACAATGTGCTTTTGATTCACACTTTTCTGCCTTCCTTTACAACATCATCAATACTATTTTTGGAGTTGGGTTTTATACCAACCAACATTTTCAGGGCACATCTACATAGACTTTTCGTAGATTATATGTTGGTCTTGGGGGCGGGTTTACTGTTTTCATTATGTATTTTATTGTGGCAAGTACTGTCATTCAGTTTTCATATGGAGAGTTGCATATTCATCACCCTAACTATCACCACTGTCTGGGACATCTGAAAAAATTTTCTCAGCTTTTTTTTTGCTTTTGCTTTTTTTTTTTTTCCCCCCACTTGTTGCTATTAATTACTTCAACAATGGCTATTTAGCAGCCTCCCAGGGAGCATCTGCATGACAGTTGCTCATCAGGCTTCCCACCACAACCAGAGCAGACTGACTGATGTCACTGCTCCGCTGCAGGTGGCTGCCTGCAGTGGCTTCTCCAACTGCTTTGTCCAGTCCATCTCCGTTGCCTGGCCTCCACTTCTGGCTGCACCCAATGTAAACCCTCAGCTGCCTGGCAGCTCTCAGGCAATGCCTTGGAACCATCAAAACCAACCTCCAGAGTTGCACCTGCCAGGCAGAATGCTCTTGGAGAAAGGCACGGACACATGGAGACCAGTGCTGAAGATCAGAGACAGTTTCAAATCATTGCTCAGACATAACTAATCTTGTATGAAAACAATTGGTTTTCTTCCCCTCTTACTTACCTCTCTGCCATGTAGCCCTGACCTCCCTTGTGCAATACACAAATTATATACTTACTACTTTCCAAATAACATGATGTAGGGGATTTATTTGGCTTATCTCATTGAAGTTTCACAGCTTTGTTACTCCCCACTCTCTCAACACCTGCATACACATCAAAACTACTCAGTACAAATCAGCTCAGCTCCCAGCAAGCCCTGTCAGTTGAGCACTATTTACATGACAAAACAATATCTATTGTTTGATAGGGGACAGTGCCAGTGTGCAAACACACATGCATGACGTATCTGTTCCCATTTGCATAAAACCAGTTAGGAGATCTTTCCAGCTGACTGCTGTTTAACAGAAGTGCTGGAGCCTAACCTTGGGAACGAAGCAGACACATGGCTGGGCTCATGGGAGAGTGGGAGTTTATGTTACCCTCACACACAGTGGGGCTTCTGGATGGGAAAACTGTCCCTCATCATCACCTTCTGTGTGGGAGCCAATTAAAATGACTGCAGGACCTCACTTGTGAGCAGAAAGTGCCATAACCCTTTCCACAACCAACTACAACTCCTCCTCTCCTGTTCCTCCATTTTTTACCCCAAAGCACGTCCTCTGCTGCAAGGGTTCAGATTATTTTTAGCATGGACAGTATCTGACATTCAGTTAGGGGCCCCTGCTGCTGCCACATCAGAGTGCTGGTGCAGAGGTTTCCTCCTGCCCATGTATGACCTGAACCTGGCTGACAGAGCACAGAAGAAAATACATTTACCAGCTTCAAAATATTTTTCAGCTGGCAAAAGAGCACTGGAGATGTTCTTCCTCTTCAAGACAAACATGACTTCAGAGCTGCCAGCAGCGATGACGCAGCCCCTCCTGCCCCCTCACAGCTGATGTCTTGGGAGAGCACTGGGAGATGTGGTGAGGTAGGTGGACCAGTGCCACCCAGTTCAGCACTGAACCGTGGAGACAACATGAGTACATGAAATGTTTGGATATTGACACAATATTCCTCAATACTGCTAGCTTCTGGCATCAGAGCCAGAGTCTGGCAGGCAGTGTGTCAATTAAAAGCTTAACAAGGTTCAAGCTGAAAGTCAGTGGATGAAATCTTAAGGATGGAGTGGCCAGGGTGGGATAAAGATGTATTCCGACAAGCATGGGTGGAAGTGCTGAGTATGCCCACTCTAAGTCCCCGGAGAGGTGTGTTATGGTGCCTCTGTTGTGGTGCACACCGTTACCATCAAGAGATCACAATTTTTCCAGTTGCCTCCCACCACAGAGTAGTGCAACAGCAAGAGGAAGCACAAATATCCAGGGATTTGGCACACCCTGGAAAATGGGCAAGTGAGAGAAACTGAGCACAGCAGGCAGGCAAACATGGAGGTCATATTTTGTTGCATGGAATCACCCCACCAGTAGCACAGCTGGGAGAGTTATTCTCATTTCCTAAACCCACGCACTGATCCATCCCCCAGTGCTGCTTTTCAGAAGCTGGCTGTAACTCCCAAGAAAAAAACATTACTGATGAGCTAAATTAGCTGCATCTGATTCACACAGGGAACTGCTTTAGGAAAGCTCCCAAATCTGCCGAGTCTGCCAGAGGGCTCCCTCTGACCTCAACAGACTTTGGAAGAGACCTGAAAGAACTGGGGTAAATAATCTCTGAGGAGATTTTAGTAAGGAAAGAAAGTGTATGTTTAGGGACTTTATTCTATCTAATCCATGAGTTTGGGCCAAAGACAGCAAAGACTCCCTAATGCAGTGCACAAAGCCCCCATGCTGCACACTTCCCATGGTGCTCATTGTTTTGGATTACACAGTAGCAGCTGGAGGGGAAAAAGCTTTCCTTCTTGAGACTATGGGCTCAATTCTGCTTTGGTAGCCAGGTCAGGCCAACAACCAAAACTGCTGTTTCTTGGCTGTGCAGGATCCTACACAACACCCACAGAAGGTCTCTACTCCAAGTTTAGTGCAAAGATGTTCATAAATTACAAAAGGATTCCAACACATATCAAAGGGTACATCTGTCAGCAGTCTCAGCAAATTGACTGGACTACCATGTGACGGCATGTAAAGGCACAGAAACTGTGGCAATGAACAGAGATTTTCATACTGTCAGTGTATTACACAGACAATTACAACATTCTCTTCCCCACAAAATAAGCTGGTTTATCAAAATGATACCTAATATTTATCTACTATATCAACAAATATAATGAAGCATGGAAGATTACTCTAGAGGATCCCTGACCCCTTTCCTTTTTCCATTTCTTCGCTGCTTTCTTGTCTAGATAAAACAGTGCAGTTTTTTTGCCACTCCCCTCTAGATAACTTATTCCAGCTCTCTTGCTCATTCATCCCCTGACTTAAGTTCTTTTGAGGCTTGGTACTCAAAACTATGCCGAATATTTGGAGAGGGCTCTTGATGTGAGCAGTTCTAAAGTGCAACCTGGTTGCAAGGAGAAAAATACTCAGCAGAATATGTGTGCTGAAAGAGGAAATGTCTGCTGGACTGTGAGCCTGGGAGCCAGTAGCACCCTTGAGAAAGGCAGTCAGCATCTTTGAAGGGCAGCTGGGTGTTCGAAACC
Source organism: Anthoscopus minutus (assembly GCA_013399455.1). Classification (NCBI taxonomy): domain Eukaryota; kingdom Metazoa; phylum Chordata; class Aves; order Passeriformes; family Paridae; genus Anthoscopus; species Anthoscopus minutus. Next base: position 29,551 of record VWYI01025815.1, on the reverse strand, counting down.
AGAGGCATCCTGAGATATCATCAGGACGTACAAAACCAAGGAACTTATCATCTGAAAAGGTGAAAGAAGTGGTAAAGGTGGAAAAATGGAAGACATCCTGAGAAAATAAGGCTCAACAACTGCCATTAGCTGTTCTAACTTCAAGAACAGGAAACAGTGGTATGAGATGTGAGAAATCATCATCATCATAACCTACTGGCTCTTCCAGCTGAAAAATAGAAATTAACAGCCCCTCTTGGCTGTTGAGGTTAGTGTGTTGTAACACCCTTTAATGTCTCTGTGCCATAGAAAGGACTTGCTTTTTACCCAGACTGGAGCTTTATCCTCTGGTTATTTCCTGCACTGTTTGTGGTTTTCCTACATGGGTTGAGCTCCCTGCAAAAACTTTCCACAAGATCTTCTAGACAAACTCTTCGACCCTCATTAGGGATGTCTGCCTGACTCCCAGCTTTGTGACAAGGCTCAACACTGATGTGAGACACTGCCTGTTACTTTACTGGTCTTCCCTTGGAACCACCTCTGTACTACAGAATCCCTGAAACCTCCCATAGCTGAAATCTTACTCCTGTAGGCCAGTTAACCCTTCAGGTCATGACAACTACATAGCTCCACTTAATTCCCTCTGATCTCCTCTACAGATCAATTTTTGCATCCCAGAGCCCTGAAGCTGGGCTTTGCCTTTCCTTGCAACTGCATCAGACAGATCAAATTCACTTCCCAGCACACTCCAAATTCTCAGACTTATTTCTGCAGCTTAAACAGTAATTCTCTGCCTTGTAGGAATCAGAGATCCACTCTTACAATGCAGTACTTGGCACTCAACTCAGCAGAGTTTAATCCTCTTGATTTTGGACCTAGTGGAGCTAAATCCCTGTGGATTTCCTCTCCTTTTGAAGTTCCTGCATTTCCTCCCTATTCCACCCTCCTACACTGCTTAGAGGTCCTTTCCGTCCCACCACCCCATTTGTGAATTGAGGGTTAAATGCTGTTTCTATTTTTCATAAGCTGGGGGAACCAAAAAGAACACAACTGAGTGTGACGAGCCCAATGGTCCTGTTTTAACACCCATTTCTCTGTAGTTACACAAGCAGGAGGGGCAGAAGCAGTAAAAACTTGCAGAACCAAAACCCACAAACATTTCAGGCAGAGAATGCATCTACCTGGAAACTCTTTTATTTTGTATTAAAGGACTGTTACATTCTTTTTTACAACATGCTGCAGTCCTCTCAGGAATAAAGCAATTATGTTCATAAGCAGCATCCCATAATACAAAGCACCTAAGTAAGTAAAATCTTTGATAAAAACAAGTCTGGGAGATAAAAATAACTTTAAAAACAAGAAAATTAAGGTGTTTTGCACACATTCTATGGGCTGCATGCATCACATCAGATTACACTTTTTGTTGCTTTACTGTATTGTGCTATTAACTTGAAGATATCTTCATGCTGATGGCATGGCTAATCTTGCTTTCATGTTGACTTGCAAGGGTGATAGTAGACAGCTGTGCAGGGATTACCTCAATGGAAAAATCTCTGGTGAGATCAGAAGGCGCACTGGTGAGAGCATGATAATCAGGGATGCTTTATGAGGGAAAAGACTGTCCTTGGACACTGGCAGTTAATAGCTCTCAAATAACTCACTCACCTCTTCAATCAGAGGTGTCCATCATGGAAGCTGAGGACAGTAGGACCAAAATGCTGGCATAACCATCTAAAGCAAGCACTCTAACTTGCCATGGGAAAAGAAATGCAAAAATTAACCAGTGCAGAAAGTATCAGCAAAGCTGAGTAATGACTTATCTTCTGCATGGACGCCAGAAATCACATCACACTCTCGGGTCTAACTTTCTCAGCCCTAGACAGTGATCCTAAAAGACCAGATAGCCCTCCAGCATCAAGAGTGCCTTGTTTTCCAGAAACAATGAAACACTTCCTCGAGCCACTTGTCCTCAAAAATGCAGCTCAACAGAAGCATACAAGGACAGCAGAGGAGGCAAGGAACCACACACCCTAAGAACATAGCAGTGTGACGTAGATACCGTAACCCAGGGCCACAGGTACAGTCCAAGCTCTTCACAATCCCTAGTTACCTAGGAACTGGAATGCATTTCTAAAATGCAAATCCATGGCAGTATTTTTAAACATTTTAGACAAAAATTCTGAAAGGTCACGTTTGTTTTTTACTCACTCTTAAGGATCTACGGTTCCATTTTTTCTGATGAACACTTTATAGCTGTGTCATGGAAGGCAGCCTCTGGAGAAGGACTATGGGGATGCCAGCTTCAGTCTTTCCCAGTGTTGATAACAACAGCAAGGCTGTACACTGCTCCTGGGTGAGGAGAAACACATCATAAATGGAGCACCACAGCAGACTGAAAAACACAGACATTTAATCTGCAGCACTCAGCTGCCTGCATGCACCTAAGCAAAGCCAGGGGTTTCCTCCTGGGGTTTATAAACGCACTTCCCATCATAAACAAGTTCCAAACACAGCTCTCCAGTTTGGTTCCCACTAACTGACCTCTGAAAAGAAAATAATGTAGCTCTCACTTCCCTCATAAGGACAAAGAAAGTGCAAGAGAGTCATGCGTTTCTTCCCAGAAATCATGTGACAAAATAATAAAATCAGGAAAGGGACAAGTTCACAACAGAGTTCATGAATGATGGAAGTCACTTGGCCTGCATGAACTTTTGAGAGCTAAAAACTGCTAAGGATAAATAATCTCTCTTGATCTCTGAAGCAGAAATCATTGCTGAAATGCCAGTTCAGTGACTTCAATTAGAAAATGCTGTTGGAAGACCTTACCATCCCTCTTTCCTACTAATTAAAATCACCACATAATTTAGCTCCTTTTGCTATCCTTTTTCCTAATACATTCAGATCAGCAGATGTGTTTAAGTACAAAAACAACCTGATAATACATAAAGGCATTGGAAAACTAAGCACTGTGTCTGTGACTTGACCTTTTGGTACTGTTTTGCTGACTATGTTGTCAATGACAATGTCACTGTCTTGTGACATTCCGATTCTTTAATATTGATTGAAATATAAAAAACCAAATAAATAAACTGTATTTAAACTACAGCTAGACTATCCACAGTCATGCTCAATATGATGTGCAAAAAGACGTAGCCTAAAGTGAGAATCAAGAAATGGAACATGGAGAGACATCTCCAGAGCTCATCCCTTACAGCTTGGATGAACTTATATGCTACTTCTGTTTAAGAATAAATGGCATACTCTGAAAACACGTTCCTAAAATGTCTCAGAGGTGGTAAAAATTCCATAGGTTATGTGCTGTTATAATTTCAAGTAGGAACTGGAAAAAATAGAAGGTTCTTTTAAAAGAAAAAAAAAGAAAATCATAAACAAACCAGAAACATTCATGCATAAACGTAATGCAGCCTAATTCAAGGTAATTTGATTAGCTGTATCATTCTGTTCACCTCACCAGGCTGACAGCTACCGTGATTTCACTTGGGTATCTTATCTCTTAACTATGCTCTTTGAAAACTGCATACTAACAGAAGTAACTCTACATCAATACAAATAGTCTATCTGGCAAAGAGTATCTACAGTACAAAATTAACATAACATGCTGCTAATTCACACATTGCTTGTTGAAGCAATCACAGTCTGAAGCTTGGTTCAATGAAAAGGGTCAAAAGGTGAAAGAGATCCCTGTTCTGTATTTGTGAGGAAAATCAAGCAGCAGCAACTGGACAGAGTGACAGACAGTGCAGGAGGGATCCAGCAGCAATGCTGTGGGCAGTTTAAGAGCCCAGGCGTGCTACCCAACATCTTGTATGAGATCAGAGAACAAAAGCATGGGCAGGATTTCGAGAAGTGCACATTGTAACCTTTGATGAGGAAGAGGTCAGGAAAGCCACTGCCCAGAATGAAATGCACAAAGCTGGACTGGAAAAGTCACTGTGCCACCACCAACTGCTGACAGCACATGGAGCAGTAATGGGGAGAAGAGAATTGCAGCAGGTATCAAGAAGAGCAAATGTAACTGTTGATGGTCTGGTCTTTTTCATGCTGGAAGAGGTTCAGATGAGCTCATGCTGCTTGCAAATCCAGGGGAATGAAATGTGAGGGTAGGTACTGAGAAGAGCTGAAAAAGCAATGAAATGGTCCAAGATTGTACATGATCATCAGGGCAAGTGGAGGGGCTAGCAAAGGAAGCAGGCAAAGAACTTCTGACTTTGCTGAAGAATGAAAAGCTTGTAAGAAAGGAGAAGAGAGTACAAGCAATGAAAAAGCCTCTTTTGCCAGTATTCTCTTCAAAACAATTGCTGAGTTCCTACAATGAGAGAGAATTGGAGGAAGAAAAAAGAGAATCTCCCAGGGACAAGCCCATGCTGTCAAAAACCTCACTAGGACTATACAGTCACTATTTACAATAAATTACTACTTCTTTTATAAACGATCATATTTGCTTAGTTCACATGATTTAAGAAATACACAGGTATTTCCCAAAATGCACTCCAGATCATTTAGGAGGTAGTATTTCAAATTTTCTTTAGGTGAGCATAGAAAGTTTATATACTCCTCTCTTTGGTATCAGTCATCCAAGTTTTTGTTGATAAAGATTATTAACACTTTTTTCCCCCTCTCTGCCATTTCTGATGTGTGCACAAATCACTTGAAAAATCAACACTAACTGTGATATATAAGGGAGCCAATTTAATTGCTGGAGATCAATAACAAAACTTTAACCATCCACAGTATGACGAGAAATCGAGTTTAAGAAAGAGTGACTCTAAAACACTAATAAAGATGTCCTCATCTTTGAACTGCTGCTAGGAGTGTTAGGCATTTCACTTTAGATTAAATATTGCATTTATTCAATGTGCAGTGTTCCTTTGTATGCTGTATGCACACAGAAAAACACACAAAGCTGTACAAACCTGGTTTTAGTCAAGCCCATTATTTTCCATGCATATTAAATATATTTTAGCAGTATAAATATAAGTTATTATATTGTACAAGAGCAATTGCTCCTCCATCAGTTAAATATGTTCATATACATCAATTAAATGTTCATATACTTACATTCAATTAATAAAATGCAAAGCATCTATTTCACTGCCTTTGAAATATAAATATACTGAGCTCCACCATTCACCTGTTGTACCTGGTAAAGTATTTTAAATGATGTTGAAAAATACAATGAGTGGTAAAGCAAAGACTGACAAGGCAAAACAATGTTGATACTGATGCTGTAATTACTATTTAGGTTTTCATCTTCTAAACCCAGGGGAGACAGGTTTGGTTTAACAGTTTGTCAACAGGACAGTATCTTTGAAAATCATCTCTTCACTGAAAGATGCTGTTTTTCCTCAATACTGAGACTGAATACAGTGGGGTACATATTTTTCACAGTTAATCAATCAATCAATCATCATAATCACTGATTAAACCCCGTGTTGGTAAAGCCCACATAGAGTCCTCTTGAAACACATTTGTTTTATTTCCTAATGGTGAGAAGCCCTTGGTCTGCCACGCTATACAAACAGAAGAGAAAAATTTCTGAAAAAAAGGCCAGTCTTACTGATAAATGAGTTGCAAATAAAGCCTTCCACATATTGGCCATAAAAAACAGACACAAAATTATAGCACACACAGCAACAATTTTTTTAAACTGAATATTGACTTGATTGTACAAACCTGTCCTAGTGAAGGCAGGCAAAAGAGAGCTGGCACTGTGTTTTATAACATATTTGAGGAACAGCACTCATAAAAGGTAATGTATAGCCATTCACAAGTGGTTCCCATACTTTGTTATTAACCAAGCTGCTCCAAGCTCTGGATGAAAGCAGAAACAGATATTCTGTTTTCTTTGAGAACTTTCTGCAAGTCCAGCCCAGTGGGGACATGTCTGTCTCTGGCTGCACACCCTGCAGATCTGCACTCTGATACTTCCCTGAGAGCTTGGGCCAAGAAAAGATTATTTTTCCATGCAAAACTAATTAGAAAAATGGTAGATTTAGCTGGGATAGGTTTAGAACAGTGCATTGGATGGTGAGTGTCTGAAGAATGTTCAATAATGTGCATTATCAGGGCATGATATACTAAATTTCTTTCAAGATGACTGGACTTCACTATTAGTGCGAAAAAACTGGACTGGGTGATGTTGCAGCAGCCCTCAGTAATGGCAGTAAATTGAGAACACAGTAAAAACCCCTCTCACACCAGGGCATGGCAGAGACAGAGCCTGTCCAGAGAGCCACTGTCATAGCTCATACCTGTTTTCATGCAGCAACATCCATTGGGGAGAGATGGTAATTGGGTCTCTTTGTTCATTCAGCTCTTAATCTCTCTGTTGAGACTGACAATGGGGGAGACCATTAGTGTCAGCTCTGCTGGGACTTTCTGTTATTAAGGCTACTTAAGCTTTTCTAAGTAAATTGCATGTGTCAAACTAACAGCACACAGTGACGGGCAAAAAAGCCATTACACAACTGCTCTCCCTTTCTATTGATCCACGCAGGTGCAAGGGGGAAGGGAAAGACAAAACCCTGGAGACTTCAGCCAATTCTCTGCAATTCCCTGCTCCTCCCACTCATTATTTTACACTATTTACAGGCAGTACATTAGTCATTCCCTCCACTTCTTTCCCTTAACAGGACCGAACTCACAAGTCCCTCACAAAGCTTTGCACTAGTTACCATGCTGGATACACTTTGCTGGGTAACTCAAATCTTTAAAAAGTTTTGATTTAGATAAGTTAAATTTCCTTCTACCGTGGATGGAGAAAGGCAAACAACTGTAATGCAGGCACAGTAAGCCCCTCAGCTTCTTTCCTGCCCACTCTTCTGACCACAAAGGGACAATCACCTCTAACTTTCACACACCTCTTCTTAGACAGTGCAACCTGGCCATCCTTTAGAGAAAATATTTTGCTATGTCAAGGCTTCTGTCTTCTTAGAGAAAGAGCCAAAAATTGTTTCTAGACTGTCTTCTGAACTGTCATTACAGCCCTTAGCTCCCATCTGAGGCTACAGGAATCCCAACCCCTTTTAACCACCATTCATTTTGCTGTCATTAAAGCAGAAAAGCCATTCCTGGTGCCATCTTGACTATATCTAGCCTTATCTATGTAAAACTGTAAGAAGAAAATAAGTATAATTATTGACCCTATGAAATCACAGGGAATTTGCTGTTAACTTTGATGATTTCACTCCAACACCTGACACTCAAAGAGTTACAAGGTTTGTTATTCATATTTACAAATGCTTTAAATCTCTAGGCTACTTTTTAGTATCTTGGGATATTTAGTTTGTGGATCTTGATCTATAAGACATCATGCTGAGGAATTCTTTCTTCTAGGTGTAATGTTTGTTATTAAAATCCATGTAGGCTCTTTGAGGCAAACAGGGCTTTCCACCCTGCAATACAACTCCAAAATACGAATTCTAAAACTAACAGTTCTTAATTCAAGTATGGGTTCAACAGAACTATGGCATTTCTCCAGAATATCTTACTTCCCTCTCTTTTGCTAGTTTAATTACTGCTTTTCAGAAGAAAATCAAATGAGAAAGGAGAGAAACAGTACAGGGGAAGTTTAAGCAGATAGTCCATTTGAAGTCAGGGATGCCAAAGGAAGGATGATTCAGCTACCTGCAAAGCCACTGTAGGGCACACACATTAAAACCAGATACTGTGACAGGCTGCAAGGCACAGGCACTAGAGAATCATTATGGTTCTTGCAGGAAAACAAACCTTTATATTTATCAACTTACTGGTTGTTCATTTGTTCTCTGTAAAAGTTTCATGATGAGCACGAGTAGCTGTGTCACTGTTTCATTAAATACCCTGACATTTTAGCCAGATGTTTCAAGGAGATTTATGCCCCTCCATCCAAAGGGGGCAAAAAGAGAGGCAAAGATGAACAAAAGGCTCTGGAGCACCACGACCGTGGGAATGAGGTGCCCTCCACATGAAAACAGAAGAGCTCTTTATATAACAGAATGGACAGCTGTGAAACGATGTCTACTGACTATGAAATGTCACTTACTCAGCTTTCTCTAAAGATGGGGATTTTTAGGACCACCAAGTGTAGGAAATAATTCAAAACAAATGAAGAGGCTGTTAGGTTTTTCCTCTAGAAGACTCTGATCACACTGTGACACTGTGGTAACACTGGCCCACCTCTCTCCCTCACTGCCACCCTTCATGAAAGACAAGGGACCAGGGATACATATTCACAGGTAGTCCAGACTCATTCTCTTCAATGACTGCAGAGCATGCTTTGGAGGTAGAAACAGAAGGTCGTCCACATGAGGCACTTGATTTGGATATTCTAAACATCTCTTTGGAGGAAAAATGTCTCTTTCCGTTCACTAAAATAAAGGCCCAGGCAGACAGGTTGGTTTAAGAGTCAAATGTCCAAATTTGAATAGCCTGATGTTTCAACTAACACCTGAAAGACTTGGCAAAATGACCTGTTCACTTTCTCACATTCATTCCAAATCGTCCTGTTTAAAATATATTAGCAAATACCAGAACTACTTTTTCTCACCTGATTTAAACTAAAAAACATACTTTTTGTGTATGTGATGTAAGGGCACTAGATTAGTCCCATTTCAGTTTTTGATACTGAAACCCAAGTATGGGATTCAGCCTCGGTGGTGGTTCCCATTGTACTGCCACTACTGACCATTTCCAGTCTTTCCATAAGAATCCAACTCTGAGCAGATGCACAGAAACATCTGGACAAGCAAGGCAGGTCTGTCAGAAGGCACACCCGCTGTGCAGGCCACTGAATACCTGCTCAGCCTGCTCCTGCACACAAAAAAAAGGGCAAAAGGTTCGAAACCAGCTAATACAACTGGATAGCTAACACCTGGGTATCTGCAAAAAAACCCCAAAAATATCCCAAATACTTCCTCCTTTATCTGCGGTCTTAAAAGTAAGCTCCAAGAGAAACAGCAGAAGGAAACAAAAAAAAAAGTAAGTCAAGAGCTGAAAGGAAAATGTTCAACAGAAAATAATATATGTAATTTAAAAATCTTTCTGTAGGGTTTTGTGAGTTTTTATACATACCAATTATTTTCAAGGTCTTATTAATTATGTATGCTCCAAATATATATTTCTATAATACAGTAAACAGCCATTATTTTTGTTAAGTCATTTGTGTACATGAAAGAAAACTAGGAAACCCATATCACTATTGGATATGAAGGTCTTCAACCACACCATGTCAAAGGTTTAACTCTAAAACTCTTACTAAATGTTTAAGGAAGCTAAAGAGAGATACTATCTGATTCCTGTTCCCTGCTCATCTGTACAGGAGGGAAATTTCCCTTTCACACACAGACAAGGATGAAGGGTCTGTTGATTTAGATGGTGTAAGAGGAAATAACAGATAGATGTTTTTGCAGAATGAAAGAGAAAGAAAAAAACCAACTTTGTCAGACTTTCTGATTTCTGATAACAATCAAAACAAGTGCAGTGATTTTAGACGCCTACTAAAGCAGCACAAACTACAGGAAAGCCAGAAACTAAAGAAGCCAGATACTAAGATATACTCTAGTTCTCTCCCATCTACTCAGGATTGCTGTATGGCATGCAGCAATGAAGAAATTTTAATTCTTCATTCAGCTGTAACATAAAACAATGCATATGATAAAAAATAATAAATAAAATTTCCTCGACAAAAGAAAACCATACAGAATTTCTGAAAGTGATTCCATAAACAAAAACCAGTGATAGCAAAGCAATTTAAATCTATATATTTTTCACAAATTAAGGTAAAAACCATTTGATTTGTCATCTTGTTTGTATCAAAAACAAGAGGGAAAATACTGCCTGAAAGTATTACATAGGAGTATCCCATATCTGTGCTGTTATCCCATTAAGTGGGAGAAGTGCAGCAGCCAACACCTACCCAGGCTGTCACCAGTCCATGGCAGAGGAACTGGATTGTGACCAAAGCAAAGCAGTGCACTTGTAAACCCACCCCAGCCATAGAGCAAATAATTCAGAACATCTAATCCCTACCATTGGCTAAATGAACACGTGGCTGGGCTGATGTTTTGTTATTTCAACCCAGGGATAAAACCTCCCACAACTGCAACAGAAAAAATACATTTCACTCAGCTTCACACCTTCTGATGACAACCCAATATGCCCTGAGATTTTATGTCCAAAAAGAAGATTCCTTATGAGATTTTTTGAGCAGCAGATTTAACTGGCATGTAAGTGAGGCATTGGAAGGAACTGATTTAATTTAAGAACCAATTTTACATGGGATTTCAAAAATGTGAAAGCTTAGTATCTCTTGCAGCAAAATATAAATTTAACAGTAAAATTTGACAGTTCTACTTTTTAACCAAAAAGGTACTATATTTTCACAAACATCTATTCTGTACAAAGAAAAGAATTAGAAAAGAGTGAAATGTTTGGTGTATTTTTATACAGGATGACTGCTACTTCCCAATATTGTGCAGAGCTGTTTTTATAGGGAATGATACTTCAATTACAATCGTGAAACATATTGGGTTTTAAATAGTTTTATTAATTAATTACAATAAAAACCCTCCACAGATAACATTTTTCTTTCTAATAATTCACTGATTATTTTGGGGTTTGGCACATTTAGAAAATCTGAGGGTTTTAAAATTCTGGACTCTAAGTACCCATTGTATGTCAAAGTATATTTTGAAGAAATCCAGTACCAGCTCCCCTTTACCACACAATCTTAAAACTGCATGATTTCCTGAAAAGGTTTTGAAATCTTTCACATGGGACATACCAAGTAACTTTTGACACAGTCAACAAAAAAAATTCATATTAATGGCGCACATACTTGAAACATCTGATACGAAAGAGTTAAAAGAACATTCATTAAAGGGTATTTCCAAATCAATTAAAAGACCTTCAAAAGGATAAAGATCAAAAGAGGAGTAGAAAGCATTTCTCAAATGAAGCTGCACCATTGTCACAGACACCTGCAAGCTCCAAAGCCGAAAGCAAAGATCACAGTAGTGGTGTCATGCCTGCTATTAATCACCTACTATGGAATAAAATCACTTTTTCAACAGGAGGAAAAAAAAATAAAAAGAAAAAAAAATTTAAAAATTTATACATGTACATATGCCTCTGTATATATCTCTGCATGACAGATCTCTCATTACAGACTTTTATCCAAGTATAGAAGATACTCTAATTGCTACCTGCCAAGAGTTACAAGTGAACAGAGACTTCACTTCCTTGCCTTCCCTCGGAGCAGACAGTTCATCAGGGACACCTCGGCAGAGAATGGGCTCCCCTGATGCTGTGGGGTCCTGACAGCACTGGCTCCTGCTCCTGAAAGGTCTCTTCTTAGCACCTGCAGGGTCTCATGTCCTTCTAGCTTCCACTTGATTTCCAAAGACGCCGCCAACACCCACAACCGAGCAGAAAGAAGTGGGAGAAGGAACCCTCTGTGCAGGATCATTCAGGATTATATTTAGCCCAGTTTGATCTTATGATCTGTAATTTGGGCAACAAATTATTGGCCCCACTGACAGTGGGGAAGAAGAGCACATGGCCCAGTGTGCCTGATCCTGCTCTAAGTAAACCAGCTAATCCCCTTCTGAACCACTTGAATCCTCCAAAGCAATTATTTTCGACAACAGACAAGATATCAGTCAGTCTGTATTATCAATATTCAGGCATTTCCATAAGGCTCTTGCATAAACTCTCAGCTATTTCTTTCGTGCCCTCCCTGATAACCACCTAATGCACAGGTGGCTCCTAGGCTGTGTAGGGTTGTGCAGAGCTTTGGACATCTCCAGCAGAAAGAGCCAGCAGTCCCTGGCTGCATCAGGTGGTCAGCACACAGCAACAAGACTGAGTGCAAACAGAGACAGAGAGAAGGAGAGCTACAGGGAAACAAAAATAAAGAATATTAGAGGTTCCTGATAAATCTATAGAAGCTGCAGAAACAAGAGACATAAGCTGTCAAAACCTCGTGCAGGGCTATGCTTCTAAGTAGGCAGACAAGAGACATGGTTATAGCTGCTATTCTTCAAGCCTCGGCATCACCAACGCAGAGAACAGGAGAGTAAAGACAAAGTTCAGATGTCAGCTTAAATTCTGTTTTCAACCTTCAGTCCTTCCGTGTAACATAATATCATAAGAAAAGGGAGCAAACAGTTCATCTGCCAAAAGCTTGTCTAATTACCGCGAATTTGTTTGCTTCACATTTCTTGAATTCCTTTCTCTTTGCCAGACAATTGACTAAGAAATACTCCTTTCCTCAAAAAAGCACTGAAGCAGAATAAATAGAACAACTAATATAAACTGGCAGCTGTAAATTAATCTATATAGTAGGCAGTCTGGAAGGCTTTGTTCATCCCTACAGCTTTGTCGGCTACAAACCAGAGGAAACAAAAACAATCCCAAATACTCATGCACATCCGCACACTGTTCATTAAACAGCAGCACTAATACTTAATCTCACCAGATGCTGGGATGAAACAAGCAGCCCAGTCTCAGTGCACTCAAGTGCTGTTGTGCCAAACAAGAGCTGTTACAGCACTGGCACAATTGTCTGATAAATAAGCAGCCGTACACGTCTGCATGCACAAGCCAGCAAGCAAGCGAGTGCTTCCATTGCTGCCTCAGCTCCTTGAAAAGCTCTCATACTTTTTAAACTGGTATCATGCGAGCCTGTTACAAACAGATTACAGAGTAAATTTATGTTCTTTTTTTCCAAATTGACCCTTGTGCCCCCAATTTATATTCATGCACTCTTAATGAAGAAATTTGAGTGATTATATCTATTTTTGTCATATTTATTTTCCTATTCTTGTCAATTTAAAAGAAGCTGAACCTAAGAAAAAGGATGGAGTTTGCACAGTGAAACATCCTACTTTATCATCTCTTTGGTAAGGAGAAGAAACCCACAGCTGTTCTGTAACAGCTAGCATAGCACTAGGTTATTAAGCGCTTTATTCCTCAAACATATCTCAAACATGTTATTACATCTCAATCACTCTGCAGCTACAGAAAAATGTTTATCAAAATCTCTGATGAGCAGTTTTATAGCTATTTCTTTAGCACCGAACTGGGAATGGAAACATAAGGAGGGACTCTAAATGTTTAGCACATTCAGGTGATGATATTTGCCTCAGAGATATATTATCCAACATAAAAATCTATAGTTTTATTCAACATAAATAAAACAGCATGTGCATTCAAAGCATTCAGATCTAAGCTCCTGGGCTTCTCAGGGGAAAAGGCAAAGTCAGTAAAATCCATTTTGGTTTTTTAAAACTCTCTCTTGATTTATGGTATTGTACAGAGAAAAAAATCTTTGTATATAACTGTTCATATTACATACTGCACTATTCAAATATCATGAGGAAAAGCAATCAAAATAAATCAGAGTCTTCTCCTTCCTTGTCATTTAAATGCATTTCATTCAGGAAAATAACCTCTTGCTGATTACTTGCAGCAGCAGCATCAGTAAGAGTGTGTCACAGCTCATTTGGCAGAGCTGCAAGAATGAAACCCATTCTATGCTGGAGACATACCTCCATAAACAAAGTGAACAGGTGCCTGTGGAAATACCTTCTTTATGAGGTGTTAGTTTTGGGTTCTTGATCTGTAGCATCACTACCAAAGAAAGCTGGCAGTTTCACATACTCACGTAACAATGCATTACAAAAAATTAATACTGAGTTATTAACCAGGTCAGTTCATACAGCAGTAAAATAAGCTTCTCAGGGAGGTGCTGAGATAATAAGAACTTTAATGTGTTGAAACATCAAAAACAGAAGTAAACCCAACTTAAAGATAAAGGAAGGCACGTTATGGCCATTGCCACCTTATGGTTTGGAGGGGATCCAGTGGATTTTGAAGGCAGAACCCTCACAGCAGTGGATAGACAAGCATCTTCCATTGAGAAAGCACTCACAAAGCACCTGCCCAAGTACATTTCCCTCATTCATGTTCATTTCACCTGAACTCATCTTGAACCACAGTTGCTGGAGGCTATTTTTTTGATCCTTAGTTCTGTCAGATACTCCAACGACAGAAGTGCAAGACCACCAGGGTTGAGCATGGAGACCAACAAGGTGAGCAAAGTGAAACTTTCCTTATCAATTTTATATACATATATGGCACATTTATATCTATATCAAATATATTTATATATGTATGGTTTTATTCACATTACTTTCTACGCTCTGCATTATGGTTTACAGATACCTAAGGTGATTTTTCCCTCCTCCTTCTGTTCTGTAACACCACCTATCACACTGAACCTGGTAACACTGCTCTGGGCACCTCTGGCATGTATCCATCCCGACAGCTAGGCTCTAGCCAGCTCCAAACCCTGCAGCCCCAAGCTCCAGGGGTAAGGCAAGCCCTGGTCACGTGGGTCTCACCACCAACACCATATGGATCTCACCACCAGCACTGCACATAACCATCCTGCCATGTCAGAAGAAAGCTTCTGCTCCCCATCAAATTCCCCTCCAGTAACAGCTGGACCTGAGATGTCTCATCCAGGCAAGTCCCACGTCTCTCTGTACCAGCAGTCCCTCCACAATGCCCTGGCACAAGATAAGCATGAGCCCAAGAGAGCTTGTTTCTGATTTGGCTTTGCACCACAGGTCTTGTGCTCATGCTCCCACCCAGGCTGAAGGGAAATGCAGCAAGTCCCAAATACCAGCCTTGACATGATCTGCAGCTGCTCAGCTGCTCAGCAGCAGGGAGAGGACAGCAGAAAAGCACTTGTGGAACTCTAACCCCAGGTGAACTGATGCACATATTCACCCTCTCTGTGTCTGGAAGGACTACATCACTAAAAAGTGGAAAAAACCTTGGAGATAAGGGCTAAAAGGGTTACAGCAAACTATCAACATACCCTTTTCTATCTGTGTAAATTGTGCAATTCCTTACGGGAAGGATTACGTCCCCAGAGCACCATGCTGTGGCCAAAACACACCCCCGCTCCCCTCCTTGGAGTGCCCCTGGATACTCCCCAGCAAATAAATCCTCTCCTGTCCAAGGGTGCTGTGAAGTGCTAACAGGAACAGCAGCTTGTAGGAGCAAAACTATTTCCAACATTCAAAGGCAAACTCCCCCACAACTCCAGGCCATCCTTCACTGAAAGATAAACACAAAACAAAATTACGTATGAACAGCAACTGTGTTTAGCTCTCCTACTTGTGTGTGCATATATATATATACACATATACATACACATACACATATACATATATATATATATATATGTTTCCACTGCCATCTGTCAGAGGCTTCTACTAGCAGCTGCAGAAGGCAAATGCCCCCCTGCCTAATCCCCTCTCCATGTGGGAAAATAGCTCATTTTACTAGCTGAATGCACGCTATATGTTTTCTTTATTTATATGTATCATTAGACATTCTTTTCTCTGTGTCATGAATGAATTGGGGAAGAGTCACTGATTTCTAAAGAGGAAGAGCAGAAAGGCAGGGTGACAATAAAGGGACCCTGTACTAATCAAATGTCCACCCCAGACAGGAATTCCGAGGCCTTAATCTCTGTCTGAGAGAAGTGTTGCTTAAAGCTTTCACTCAAAGAGAAAAGGAGAAATTTCACATGGCAGGTGCTACACTTGCTGCAGCAGTGTAAAACTTCATTATTCCACATTTCTGGCGAACATTAAAAGAGAAAGAAGGAAAAGAAGAAAGGAAACAATACAAGCAGCACCCTCAATGCAGAGAGAAGTAATGGGATTCCTTGCTAAATTCTCCCATTATTACTCATTAATAAATTTAAGCAGACTAAACAACATGACGGGCCAGCACCCTTGTTCTTCATCTCTAAGCAACTCAGATGAGGTCACATTTTGTCCTGGAACTGGTCCTTATATGACTGGTGGTGCCCATGCAGGACAGAGCCAGAGCATTAGAAAACATGAGTTTGCACATCTCCATGGCACAGCTTTGCCTTCACATTCCTTGAGCTGGGAGCCTGCTTTCATCTCTTCCCTAGAGGATGCTCCTGCCTCCTGGCTAAAGCAGCACAGGCCTCTTCTGTGCCCATCCAAATGCACTGCTAGTGCAAAACACTTCCCTGCTTATGGAATCTGGAAGAGCCTTTGTAAACCTCCCTCCCTCATCTACTTTCTAACTTGTTTCAAAGCCAAGGAGAAAATGTCTTGCCTTTCTTGCCTGAGTTTCTTAGTGTCCCTCTGTAACAGAATTACTTAAGTGAAGCGTTTTGGCATAAAAATTGTGTGGAAGACTCCTAAAAATGACCTGCCAATGAAAACATATCCTCTGTCCTGCAATATTAAATTACATATTTAGGTGAGGAATAAAAAGCTCCTGTTTATTGTATTAGAAATTCATGTCTTGCCTCTAGTGAGATGCCACATGAATGACTGGAAAAGTGATGTCAGAGTAAGCATCACAGCAACAAAAGTGCCAAAGGAAAGGAAAAACCCTTTCTGTTACTTTGTTTTGTTTTGGATTATGTTCAGGAAGATGGATCACTGCAGTACAATTGCCAAAGTGTTTCCTGCACCATACCAGACTGCAGCCTAGAGCTGGATATTGCCTATCCTGATCATGATGGTTCTCCATGGAGACCTCCAACACATTCAGAGAAGACAGTGATGTTTGAAAAACCTTATAATGAAAAGCAATAAAGGGAAACAGAAGACCCTTTCAGACTTGCTGCAAGCAACACGAAAACCAAATCATATGGTTTTCTTCTTTCATTCACAGGTGAATGACAAGCAAAGAAAGCAGTGGGTTGGATTCCTAGACCCAGTGAGGTGTTTGCAGAGCCTAATCTGCGCAATCATCAGCTTCATAAAACACACAAGTAACACTGACACTCACATCTCATGGACTAATCTCTAAAACTTATACAAATTTACAGCTCCTCAGCTCAAAGCACAGACTTCAGTATGTTCATCCAGCTGTACCAAACAAATCCTGCACCTTATATTTCCCTCCTACTGTTTCAACAAAGTCTCACCTTTCATCACTCTTCCCTAAAAGCAGCTTACTGTTTCCATTTAAAATATAAACAGTGCTGCTTAAGCATTTTAGACAAACCTTTTATCAGTCATATTCATATCCCCAAAATAATGTTGCAGTCATTCAATTTTCACACAATATATAAGTAGTTGCCCTAACTCTCTAGGCCAGGTACCCTTTCCAAAGTCACGTCACAGTTTAGAATAAAAGAACACTGCAGCTACAGCATTCATAGGGCAACATCAGCAAAAATTACCAGAAAGTTCTGATGAAGATGTAAGCATTTATTATTAAAATATCCAGCAACAATTACATTGTAGCAAAAGAACTGTTCTACCTTCAGAAACTAACACAAACATTCATTTATAGAATTTAGGAAATCAAGCTTATCATTGTTATCCAACCCCATGTTATCCAGAAAAAAGATGATGTAGATATTGAATGATCATATGGAGTCAAAGGAGAGATAGTTTTCCTTCCTTCTCTTCCCTAGCCATACACTTCTGGCCACTCTGTGAGGCAAGGAGAAGGACCTCTTTGGTCCAGCTAAGGCAATACAGCTGCTCATTTTCCTGCCTTGTCTTGTTGTGCCAAAGAAAGCCCATGAAAGAAAACAAGGGGGAGGTCAGAACATTCTGGAAAATATTATCAATTAAAACACTCAACCAAGGTCCCTACATCTGTTTAGGTTCATATTTATAAACTTGTTGAGAAGAGAGAAAATCAACAGATTCTACAAAGGAAGGTCAAGATTGTCATTGAAAAGGTGGAAAGGAGAAAAACTAAAATAATTACGAACTGTCACCTGGCCCTTACCACCCAGAAGTAAATGATTAAGCAGCCACAAGTAGAATACAAGAATGGAAGTAAGATAACAAAACTCTAACAGCACAAAAATCATCAAAAATTATGTCTGATGTAATATTCCTCTTTGACAGGGTAACCTCTCAGTAGGCAAAAAGAAAAGCAGTGTTTGCATCTTGAATTCAGTAAGGCTTTTGACACTGACACATGACCTAAGAAAATACAACCTATGGGTGCAAGCTAGGTGCCCAACTGGTTTAGAAAATCAGTAGTTCAGTAGTTATCCCTGAAAGTTTCTTAATCAAACTGTCCTGAAATTTTTGATAGACTCCTATATATGTATATGCTGTGTCCAGTTTTGTTCAACAGTCCCATATGGGATCAAGGAAACAGAGATGACACTTGTGAAATCTGTCCCTAACATCAGAACGGGTAAAGTTTCAAGTTCTTTAGAGAGAGACAGGTCACTTTTCAAAGTAATTTCAAATTGCACAAATGGTATGGAATAAAGAGGATGCAGTCAATAAGGTGAAAAGTTCCACATTTACATAGGAATAATCAACTCTAAAAATGCAAAAATAGGAATGAACTGACTAAGCAGGAATACTGGAGGAAACCACCTGTTAGACACAGGGAACCAATGGAAATAAAGAATACAGTGCTGAAGGATAAGTGCTGTCTCTGTCTGGACATGTTAGTAGTGGCTAGAGAAATGCTGGTTCTAGCAGGCAAAAGAAGAAAAATGCAGAGGCTTTTTTGTGTGAATAAGACATGCCAGCGTGACATAGATTGCGATTTAAAACCAACTTTATTAAACTGACAATAAAGTGATGTTGTTGTAAAGCAGACCATGTTTAATTAATTTAGCATAGCTTCATAAAGAAATCTGAGACTCCTTATCAGAGTTACTCATGTTCCTCCAGATCTCTTCACCTCAAAAATGGAACTAAGTGAAGTATGAACACTGATAATATATATTTTTCACTTTACTCACTTTGAATGTGACCACTAGACCACATTAAATTACAGTAAAACTCAACAGTGAGTCTTCTGAGAGAAGCAACTTCTACATTATCCCATTTTTGCTAATCAAATTGCTTTAAAATGTACATGGAAAGCTGAGCACTTGCAGCTGTTCATTGGAAACTGAGTGAAATGAAACAGTCCCAGTGCTGAACCTCTCCAGTGTTAACTCCAAACCAGCACAGATCTCGCCACTTTCCACAGAGCTAAACAACTTTTTCATTTCAGAAATAAATTTTAATCACCTTTATGTGGGAAAACTGATTTTAGTGCACCTTTTATTTCACAACTAGAAGCATTCAGCATACAGGATCATTGTATTTATCACTATTAAAATCTCCTTTAGCAAGCTGCCAATTGCCATCCTTCTTACAGTGGAATAAGGTGCTCTTGCACTTTGACTATTAAAGCAAAATGTGCATTTCCCATTTGACATAAACCCCTATTGACTACAGCACATCACTTGCACAGTATAGTTAGAGACACCAGGGGATTTTCAACAAACTGTCAAAAAGATTTTTCTCTACTTTAGGAAACATTCAATCCCTAAATATAATGGTGTTCACAATTACATAAATTGGAAATAATCCTGAAGACTCTATTCTCCATAGATAACACCAGTAATACATTCTGCAGTCTTTCTTAGTAAGCAGTATATCCATATCCCACCATATCACTACTGAGCATATTTATGACACCAGAGGAAGCAGTGTCCTGCCTATGTTACAGCCACGATGGAAAGCATTACAGAGAGCCAGGTGAACATGTACACCAAAGCAGTTCCACAAGTGGCCAGGGCTGAAGCAACCCAGACTGAAGAAATCTAAGAAGACTCAAATTAGGAGAGCAGTGAGATGAGAAAGACGAAAAGGTCAGACAAAGCAGCAGCTAGACACAGAGGCAGCACGGTGCAGTGATGTGACCAGAATGTATCTATATTCCAGTCCCAGGTCTGACAGAGGCTTTCTCTGTGCTGTCGAGAGAGTAATTTAATTTTCCTACACTTGTGGTTTACAAGCTTTAGAGACACTGATTCCAGATTTACTAGGACATACAGTGGTACTGTATGAAATAATGCAGTACCATTTACACCCAGCTAAGTTTCTTAGAAGGAACATAAAAGATGACAGTAGAGAGTAGGGGAAAATGATGTAAAGGAGGAGAAAGAAAAAACAAAGAGGAATGCAAAAACAAACAAACAAACAAACCCCCCAAACAAACAAACAAACAAATCCTGAAAGGAGTTTACAAAAGAAGTTTGAAACTGAATCTTTAACTCAAGATTAAAAATTTGAAAAATCATTTTTGAAATACAGGTTTCCAGTAAGCCACGTTATGGCAAAAATTCCACAACCCAGCACAATGCAAGCCAGCCTCTTCCTATGGTCTATACAAATAAATATGTACAAATAAGGGGTGTGGTTTTTTAAGGAATATTCTCCAGGATCCTTATACTGACTGATCACAGTGATCACATGTTCTAGGAAAACAGTGTACTTTTTTAAAAGAAAAGTTATTTGCTCTCTGAAGATTTATTTAGGGTACATTATAAAATTGTCTATGGGGCAAAAATTTCTGCAGGCAAAAAGGTACCTCTGATTTCCCCAAGCTTCAGCCAGTTATTTTCAAGAAGAAAGGAACACTGTGTGAGTGTTCTGAAAACCAGCTTTGTTGGCTCAGTCTTCTACTTTGAATGGAGCAGAGGTCCATAGGCAATGTAATTTCAGAAATTACTAATGCTACTCAACCAACCATATGCCTCTATTTTTACACTGCCCTCCATTCTTCTGCCAGATGTTTCTCTTCTTTCATTTCATCTGCTTAATGAAGCTCAGCTATTTAGGCCCCAGTGCTTTGATTTTAGGAAATTATGTAACATACTTTATAAAAATACATTATCATTATTATAAAGAAAATGACTGCTTCATTTTTTTTTTCAAGAAAGGTTACATTTAGTTTAGCTGCTCAAAAAAGTACTTGGTGGTGCCAGTATCCCATCTTGCAGAGGGTAAAACCAGAGACAAATTTCCAGTCAGAATTAAAATAAGCACAGGATACTTAGAAGAGATACGGTCATACACATGAAAGTGTACATGACATTTTGTTCCCATTTGAGTAGTGGGGTATTTTTTGCACTGACAAAGAAATGACAACGTAATATGGAATGTTTATCCAGGATCTCACTGTACAGGACTGCAGACCTGTGGATGGTTTGTTATTGTGGAATCTCTCTGAATCTAGCAAATCTCAGACTGCTATTTTGCTCATCCCTAAAGAATTAGTATTGTAACATCCTCTGAAACTTCTCATTTTATCTTTATGCCCCCACCATACTCAACACATTCAAATTGCTAACTTGCATGACCTTAGAATACAGGTTGCTATGTGATTAATTTTTAATTTGCCTTAATCGAAACACTGAAGAAGGAATATAAAAGTTAAAAAGCAATATGCAAACTCACATTTATTAGTAGTCTCACAGGTGCAATTCATCTACCCTGAGGAAGCCAAAGGAGGGTGAAAGGTCTCACTTGGATGCTTTCTGGCACAGCAAGGACCACTGTGACAGAAGCAGAGCATAGCGGTCACAAGAAGTTGTGCTGCTCTGGCTGAAGGAGTTACAGAGCAGATGCAACCTCCATAAGGAATCCTCACAACCCACCATCTGAGTAATACAGTGGTACCACCACTTCTGAATAGAAGTGAAGAGGC
This sequence comes from Anthoscopus minutus, assembly GCA_013399455.1. Taxonomy (NCBI): domain Eukaryota; kingdom Metazoa; phylum Chordata; class Aves; order Passeriformes; family Paridae; genus Anthoscopus; species Anthoscopus minutus. Next base: position 8,038 of record VWYI01025815.1, on the reverse strand, counting down.
AAGGCTGGAAGTAACTCACAGCTGTTAGCACCAAAAGCTGCTGTTCCCCCCTCAGGGTAAAAAGAGTTCTAAAACTTGAATACAGCTCTCACTGCATCCACAAAAGCAGCTGCACTGCCTGGGAGCACAAAGCATCTCAGGTGTCCTTTCATGCACTGGGCAGCTCCCAAACTGCCTAGGGGACATGCTCAGAAGGTGAGAAAGGCACCAAGGGTCATTAAATGACATCAGTTAGAGTTTCAGAGTTGACTCACTCATTTCTGTTAGGCAGAGGGATTGCACTTCCACATTGCCCTGCTATGTACTGTGTTACGGGGCAAAAGAGTATTTTCCTTTACCAGACAAGATGAGTTTTCATATTTCATAACACAGCTGTTTCTACTTACAAGTGACAATTTAAAGTTTCTTGCATACAAAACCACCAGGAAGAGGAAAGAGGTCAGGTCCCCACCTGTGTCAGGAAGGAAAACATTAACACAGCTTTGGAGCAGTTGATTCAGTGTTAGCTTGTCTGCTTTATTTTTAATGAACCGTGAACAAGCCAGTAACTTTGACTAACAGCAAATACCTTGACCCAGCACATATACAAAACCAGACATAGTCCCAGGGAACAGGTTTACTCCCAGAGTCAATCTAACCAGGAGAAAACAGTGTTACATATGGGTTTGGCTTGATCTAATTCAGCCACAGCACAAACTGGGGACAAATACACTGCAGGAATGACCCTTGTGTGAACATGGCACAAGAGGCAGCTGATAGGTATTCCACTGGCCAGAAAAAAGGAGTCTATTAATGCAGGGCTGCAGGAGAGGTTTCATAACATGTGGTGACCCTCCTTCCTTCCTTCAGTGCCTTCCGCTGCTCAGCAAAGTGACTATGCAGGATACCGGAGCAAAAGCTGTACAAGAGGGTAATGGCTTTCTGATCCACCAAGTAAAAAGAGAAATTCAGCAATTTGCCTTCAAGAGGTATCTTTTTAAAATGGTTTATGATGTCTATGCTGCAGATAATGGGTGTTGTAAGAAATTCCCTTAGCATGAGGAAATTTACCCAGGCTCTTTTTTCTCCTCTTACACTAGGGTAATGCAATGGTTCCCAGATCCTAATGCACATATTGCTCATTATTTGTATCCTACAGCAAATAATCACAAACACTTGCCTTCAGGGGCTGTAAAATAAACTAGACTACTACAGTTTATTATTTCAGTTCTCACATGCCCACAGCAAAGATTATCACAGGACCAAACAGCCCTCCTAACTTGGCAGTTAGTCCATCCTAACATGGGTTCAAAGTATTTCTCTCTTTCTTCTCTGCTTACAGTAGCTTTTTAGGCAGGTGAACATAGGTGGCAAAATGGCTTTTTATTTCAGCAGCAGCTGGATCCAAATTATGTCAGCACACAGTAGGTAAAGAAATACATAGGACAGGCTGGAAAATTAGTCATGAAGTAACAACAACCCTCATGAGTAGGTACTCCTCTCTCCTTGTCCATTTTAGAAAGCCACAAATGCACCAAACATTTCCTGTAAGGGGCAAGTAAGGAGAAGGGGAATCCTAAATTTGGCCCCTTTCTAGTTCAAGGAAGTTGTAGCAAGTTGTATATTTATGCCCTAACCTTTAAAATACTATCGTTAAAAACTCATGAAATAAACATATGAGCACAATCAAAAGCAGTTCTGGGAAAAAAAAACCTGGGTGTCTAGAAGCGCCTGGCAACCTGTGGTCACCCTACTCCTGTCCCCAACTTCCATTACTGACTAAATAATCCCCTTCACTATCCCACTTATTTTTTCCTTAAAAATATTAGGAAATGAAAGCTTGCCTTCCTTCCAATATATAAATGGCAAGTGACAAAACTGAGTACACTCACAATCTCTATTAACGTTGAAGACAAAGATCATCCATTATAACCACCAACTTCCATGGGAGCAGAGCTTAACTCTGACATCAGGGAAACATCTGCCTGCAACATCATCACCAATATCTTCCAAAAACAGAATAATCAGTTCCCAGCTGATGCTGACAGATGTGTAAGCATGGGACTAATACTGCTTTATATGGTATTTCCTCACCTGAGCACACCAAGGACAGAACTGGCAAAGAGGGGGAGTGGAGGTGGGACATGGTCACTTATTAATAAGTCCAGGCACTGCTTCTGCACAGCTCAGCAGTTAAAAAAATCATCAGACTGAAGAACTCAGCATTTCTTGAGCCCCCTGACTGGTGCAAGTTGCTCCTTGTGGTGGTTTCATTTTAACTGGATGTCAGGTGCCCACCAAAGCTGCTCTATCATCCTCCTCCTCAGCTAGGCCAGGGAGAGGAAATAAAAACGAAAGGCTCATGGGTCAACCTAAGGGCAGGGACAGATTTCTCACCAATTGCCATCACAGACAAAACAAACTCGACTTGAACTCCTTACAAATCAAATCAGAGTAGGATAATGAGAAGTAAAACCAAATCTGAAAAGCATCTTCCCCTCACCTCTCCCTCCTTCCTGGGCTTAACTTCATTCCTGGTTCTCTGTCTTCTTCCTCTAGGGAACCAAGATCAGGGGAAGAGCTTCTTACACCCTCCCTTGCTCCAGCCTGGGGTCCCTCCCACAGGAGACAGTACTCCACAAACTTCTCCAACATGAGTCCATCCCACAGGCTGCAGACCTTCACAAACTGCTCCAGTGTTGGTCCCTCTCAAAGGGTGCAGTGCTTCAGGAACAGGCTGCTCCAGCATGGGTCCCGTATGGAATAACAAGTCCTGCAGCAAACCTGCTCCAGTCTGGGTTTCTCTCTCCATGGGGTCTCATGGGTCTCCAGGAGCCTTTTCTCCAACTCAGTCTTCCCATGGGATCACAGCTTTCTCTGGGCATCCACCAGCTATGGGATGGAGCCCGCCATGGGCTGCAGGTGTATCTCTGCTCCCCCACAGACCTTATGGGCTGCAGGGGCACAGCTGCTCCACTATGGGCTGCAAGGGAATCTCACCTTCAGCTCCTGGAGCACCTCCTTGCTCTCTTTCCTTATTGATCTTGGTGTCTGCAGAACTGTCTGTCTCACAAATTCTCATTCCTCTGGCTGCAATTTTGCCTCTGTGCAGTAACTTTCTCCCCTTTTTCACTCTTGATATCCCACTACCATCATCAGTGATGGGCTCAGCCTTGCCCAGCTAGGGGCCCATCTTGGAGCCTGCTGGCACTGCCTGTATCAAACATAGAGAAAGCTTCTGGCAGAGAAGCAATCCCTGTAGCCCACTGTGGGGTTCTCTGGTAGCTGGACCAAGTCCAGGGAAGTTGGGTGACTGGCATGAGACAGAACAAGACAGGTCTCTGCTTGTTTAAGCTCAAAAACCCATTTATTTGGGCATCACCAATACAGGAACAGACTCAGCTTAATCCAGAGACAGAACCTCGACAGGGGCAGGGTGGTGGGATTTACAGAGGAAGGGTGGAGTTTTACCTTTCCTGGACTTAGAAGATACCTCCCCCAAGGCACAGGGGTGGAGTCCACTCTTCCAGGGACTCAAAGCCACACCTCTTACTTTAACATTACCCAAATCTTTGCCTCCCCTGGGCAGGGGCACCCCACAGCACACCTGCTACCAAAACCTGTCTGCACAAACCTAATGCACTCCTCACCTGGAGAAGAGCCATTCCCAGCTTCCTGCTGGCTTGCCTGGTCATTGTGGTCATGTAAGTCTCCATGCACCTGGAATTAAACTTAGCCTCACATTGGGGAGTTACGGGATTTGCTGTCATTTGAACCTGAGTAATGGTACTACCAATCTGTATTTATTACTGTGCTGTTAGAAATGAGCTATTGGTCTGGTGTCTGATACTGCACCCTGCACCAGATGTTACTGGGCTTGTCTCTAAAATCCATCAAGAATTCATTCACTCATTTCTTAAACATCTGACCACCAGTCATTTCACAGCAAAGAAACTAAGGCAAGAGAGGAAGGAATGCCTGCAGAGACCCAACACAGAACTCGGTCTCAAATATATATAGGCTGCAAGTTTGCTATGAAGAAATGAGAGACAAGTGAAGGATCATCAGGATAGTCAAGCACCAACACAAATCTAGGAAAGAGAGAAAAAGTGGAGGAGAGGTTCTCTTTTTGAAGGCTAATTTTGTGGCAGCAAGAGATGCTGATCTCTTTTTAAAACAAAAATCAAGAGAAGACTTTTTACTAGCTTGAAATTTTGACCAGCATGACCACTTTTCATAACACAAGGTGAAAATTTGCAATGCCCTGTCCAATCACTCTCAAAATGAACGACCTCCTGACAAGATTTCACTGCTTCACCTGTGAAGCTGAATACCCAGCACAAACCTCTTGGTGCAAACATCCTTGGCTGTTTTTTTTTCTGAATGGTTACATTTTCATCATTGTCATCACTTTCACCAGATGCTCATTGCTCAAAAGCTCCATCAAGAGTGAAGGACAAAAACATGGCAATGAGGTAAGGGCAGCTGTGAAATGATTACTCAAGATTAAATTGATAGCAGTGTGCTACTGCTGGGACATCAGCAGTAGAACTGAAAGCTATTGAGCCAAATATGGTTCCATCTTCACTCAGGAAAGCATGGTGTATGAGGACCTGATCCAGTTTCTTTCAGGTTTTTAAGCACTGTTTCAGCACACAAAGTGTGCAGCTTCCACAGATCTCTAGATATCCCTTCCAAACCCAACTATTATGTGGTATGAATGAGATTAGAAAATATTAATCAACATACATACTGGGAGAATATGGAAAGACTTTTCCACTTCTTATATAAATTAATTTGTACAATGACTGTAGTAAGAATTCAGCTTCAGGATTATGTTGCATGTATTCTACTTTCCAGAAAAAATACAAAATACCAGTGGGTCAAGGGATGGTTTCATATGGAAATATAATTGCATCCAATGGTGGGTTCAATACTCCTTCAGCAACGGAGTATTTACAAAAAGCCTTTTTCATATTCTGATAAACAATTTAGTTAGAAGAAAAAGTTACACATCCTTCTCTGAGAGAACAGGAGGATGCTACGGCTATTAACTTATTTTGAGACTGCCTTAATGGCCTAACTGTCCAAGACAACTACTGGCAGTGTCTTATTTTAAATCTGTTGTTGGGAGAGAAGCTCTAAAATGAAACTAATCTTTAAAGACAGGAGAATTAAGCTACTTTTCCATATATAGGCTATGCAAGTTCTCTTTGTAAGAGATTTTCACTGTGCTTTAATAAGCATAGTCAATATTACTTTCAAAGAACAATGTTTTTGTGGGATAATACATAGGGTAACATGATTCCTGAAACACATGTTCAAAAATGAAGAAAGCGTGTTCTGGTTGTTGAATTTGTCCACAAAATGATGGATGTGTCTTTCAAGAAACAGTTCTGAAACAATTTATCAGTCCTGCTTTATTCGTACCTCCATCAGGAAAGACAACGCTGTAATACATGCTGACTCACTTGGAGCACAACAGAAGGTAAAACAGAAACAGCAGGAATATCTACAGCAGATTATCAGAACCAGCTAACTAAAAGCACATTGGAGGGCAGCAATGACAGAGCAAACATCTTGCAAAACATGTTCAATTCTGGACTCTACGCCTTGGAGATCTGTAGCAACAACACTAAGGCAACAACCTAGTTTTTTGGTTAAAAAAAAAATCACCAAAACACTCAAACCTTCAGAATGGGCAGAAAATTCCTCCTCTTCACACCACTGCAGAAAGTGTTAATGTACAGCCACAAATTCTCTTGGGCAACTGCGCATTGCAACTTTCACAATATTCAGTATTTTCTGACTTGAATCAGTAGCTTCTATAAGTCCATAAAAAACCCTAGGAAATGTCTGAAGAAAACTGAGAATACCAGCTCCTCCATCTTGCCTTAAGAATAGAGCCTCACTTTTACAGTAATGTTAAAGACCTAAGACTCATGAAGTCCCTTTGCTGGGAGGGGGGTCTGTCACCTGCTGGCACAAGAAAAAAGGGTATCTCAGCACACTTGCAGGGAACCATGTATCTACAGCTCTATTATCTGCAGGGGTCTACCTGTCTGCTTCCCAACAGGCCAGTGCTGAGCTGCCCAGCTAGAAGAACAGACTCCACAGCGAATTTTCGCATGTAAGAAAAATCAGAAATGTTGGTCTATGACAGGACTCATTCCATTACAAATGTTTTATGCCCAGCTTTTATGTTTTATGTTTTAATACCAGCTTTTGCAGGGTGGAGGACAAAACTGGTCACAGAAAGCATTTTTAAAAGATGAATGTGCTTGTATCAGTGAGCAAGGTTTCACATTAGAAATCAGGAGCAAGTTTACCATATACTACTCACTCATCTGTGGTGTGTGTCTGGCAGGCCTGCTCTATCCCCACAAATGTGGGAAGCTCTTCAGAAGGACTGTTCTTGGAGTGCCCTGCCACAACAAAACCATCAGGGAGAGCGGAGAGCCCATCTGACATCTTCAGACTGGAGAAGGGAAGAGCCATCAGTGCAGCTCTGCATCAGGTGCAGTTGGTGGCACGGGCTATCAGGGTGCTTCCCTCACAGGTACAGGGAGAAGAGGCTGCCTTGCTCTTGAAACTTGTACCCACTTCTGGTGTCTCTCCTTTCTGGCCTGGTAATGGGGGAAAGTAGCCCCATCTAGCCAGGTATCTTGCAGTGCTCCTCAACAAGCACCCTGCCAGGGCACTCCCTCAGCACTGAAAAGATCTGGAGGTTTGCCACTGCATTCCGAGGTCTCCCTGTGAGATCTGAAAGGATGCTGGCTGCTGCAACTGTTCAGAAGAACAAGAAGCACAGAGAGGCAGCACAGTCTTCCCAGACAAACCCCTTGTACATAAAAAAGAAGTGAAACACAGAACTTGGCGCAGTGTGGAAAGCAGCTGCCTGCCTCCTGAGTTAGACATTTTGTCCAGAAGATCTCCATACAAAATAAGCACCGGAGTCTCTAAAAAGCTCTCCCAGACAAGAGTGGCTGCCAAGCCAATGCACCAGCAGCCAACACAAAAAGCTGGAAGAATCTGTGGAGATAGGGCAGCTCCCTTGAATCTGGAAACTGATTGCTCTGGCAGCAGTGCTGAAAGGATGCTACAGTGTTTGCTGCAGCAGAGCTGCCCACTTCAGCTTGGGAAAGTAAGAAAGATTGCAGATGGAGACAACAGGAGCTCCTGCAATAACTGAATGGGAAAATACAGAACTGTTTAAAGACATTTCTCCCTCTCTCTCGAGGTGTTTAAATTAAAAAGCATCAAAGGAATTTCAAATAATGGATTAATTTCAAAGACTTTTGTATGATACCCTGTCAGACCTAATGAAGGACTAAGGGTTTGGAGACAAGTCAGTGAGACTCACTTCTGCAAACTGCAAGCTTTCACAAGCAAGGACACCTGTTGAACTAGAAGGCAGTTCCTCCATTGCATCAAGCGCCCCTTCTTGAAGTGACAGCTCACATATCTATGTTTACATGTTACTATTGCCTATTAGTAACCAGATAATACCATTTGAGGCAGGACAGCTAACTTCACCAAGGTGCACCCCTGGGACACAGTGGCTGCAGCCCTGACCACACACTGCACACCACCTTGCTAAGACAGAAACTGCTATAGTTCTCCAGCCGTTACTACAGGAAAACTCTATGCAGGAAAAAAATGTATGTTTGGGATTCTGACATAGCCTGGATAAAATATACATTCAATCCAAATTCTCCTTGTAGGAAGCTGAAGTATCAACAAATAAACCAAATCTTAACATAATAATATTGTTCCAGAATAGTTTAGAATAGAAAAAAAAATTCAACTTACAAATTTATTCCAAGGAACTGGGTGTCAGTAAGACCTGAATATCTGTTTTAAAAGAGGTGATTTTAAAGTTGAAAGTTTTCATTATCATCTCTCAGCTTGGATCAGCAAGTTTAAAATCAAACTTCCAACGTAAATTTAAATATCCCAAAACAGTGTAGTTTCAGAAGTGAAGTAATACAATTGCTGCATCTTCAGATTTAACAAACTGAGTCGACTTCCTCTGCATTTTCCCCCATCCACCCCCCTT